>BRDA01006219.1:42230-87161 GCA_036984385.1 Crenuchus spilurus
AAAAACATTGTAGTTTATAAGATTTGTTAATTGGAGGTTAATAGCATGTTTCTTCATAGGATCTACCTGATCTGGAGGAGGTGGGGACAAGTAATACACCAACAGTGGACCAGGTAATGTAAAATAATCAAAGTCAACAAATTAATTCTTGTGAGACTGTCTCTCAGATCTGATTTGTGTGTCCAGACATCACCAAGCTACACTTTATGTCCAAATGTTTGTGGACACTCTTACTACTTTAAGCTGCACCCTTACTGAAAGTGAAAGTGCACAATCATTGGCTAATGTGGTTGCACACAGAGGAATTTGACCTCCACATTTAACCCATCTGAGCAGTGGAACACACACACACAGTATTAGGCATTGTGCACAAATGCCCAAAGTGGTGGGCAGCCCTATCCACAGCACCCGGGGAGCATTTGGGAGTTAAGTGCCTTACTCAAGTAGATTTGAATGATTACTTAAGCAAAAGTAAGAAAGTATCTAAAAAGTCTACTCAAGTAGTGAGTTACGTCTTCTGTCTCATTCAATAATCCAAACAGAACTGCAAAATCACTACCGTACTTAACTACCATAGTTCATCACAAATCAGCTGGATAAGGTTTAAGTCTGGAGACTGTGCTCCACTCCATGTTTTCAAGCTGACCATCTTGTTTTTTCCTGAGGTAGTTCTGGCAGAGCTTGGACTGATGTTTTGGGTGATTATCTTACTGTACGATGAACCCCTGACCAACTAGGGTATTGCAAGGCACTGCAGAATGCTGTGGTGGGTCAGGGAGCCTCTCACTCTGTATGAATTAGTAGCACCAGCTTTCAAGGCTTGATCGACCTCCATTACTGCAGAACACCTTTCACCTGTTTACCCATTTCATGTTCCCTCACAAAAGCATTTTTATATAATTCTGTAATTTTCTTTAAACCTCTGGCAGTTCACCACTTACCTTTGTATTATTTCAAGATATTCATTGGACTTGAATGACTTGAATTGCAATTGGAGAAAAATTGGAGTTCTCTAAAACTTTTGGCAGGTAGTTTATATATATATAGGGTTAAGAAATAATAAATAGGTTCAAACTGATTGGATTTGCATTTCAAACAAAAACATTCAGTCTAGGTCTGAAGCTGTAAATAAAAACATGCTACTTTTTGTCATTTCAGGCTGTCTTCTATCCAAAGATTGAGGTGATCTCTGCCACTGACAGTGACCTGGAAACAGAACATCAATGTTCTAACCAGCTCTTTGGTGGTACGTCTTCCATGAGCAGGTCAGTCATAGACCAGAGCTTACTTTTCATCACTGAAAAACCACCGGTAGAAACCCCTGATGCAGGGAATGTCTCTGCCACCGCAGAAGAAACAAAGAAAAAACTCCTACTGATTGAGGAGTTGGACTAACTCTGATATACTCTGTTTTATTACTATATCAGTTATTGTCTTTATAGGAATGAGATGGTGGTGGCAACAGTTTATAAGTAATTTGACTAAGGAATCTGTCAATAAAGCTCAGAAAAAAACTGTTATGTGTCATACTTCATACTTATGACAAAGGACCACAGACTAAAAGAACAATAGATTTTCTTACAGTTTTATTAACTGATACTCTCAAATATGCTTAACAGCTTTGTTTATATCTAATCACATCACCTGTGCCAACTTTCTTGTGATGGTTTTAGCCATTTGAAATTTAAAATGCTGGAAGTGTTCATCTAAAAAAGAACAGGCAGCTTTATAGAAACTACTAATTACCTTAAGTTAGGGCACTTATTAATAGAGATGCACTGATATGGAATTCTAGGGACTGATATGATACCAAACGTAACTGATTGTGGCATATACTGATATCAGTATATCATTATATTATTTTTAATAGGAAATAATGTAGTCTAATGTAAAATGGCTATTGCAGATTGGCCAGTAAAGGGTGCTTTGAGACATTTTTCTCAGCCATATGGGGCCATGAAGAATAATTTTGTTTTTGCATTTATCCGCACATATCATCTGCCAATATATCTCACTACTTATTAATAAATACAAGAAAAAATCACGGTAACCATTCATTTTCAGATATATCTGTCTATTCTGCAGAAAGGTAGATCTCCAGGACCAGGTTTGGTGACCACTGGTTTATATTCTCTAACAGTACAAAATCAAAATGAACCTATTTTGTGTTACATATGCAGATAGTGAGTGTATCACACTACAGCCAAATGTTTGGTTATTTAATGATTTAATTTAGGTCTCTTGAATATCTCTTTGCTATACTATTATATACATAATTTACACTGCCTGTCTGTCACTAGCAGATGGGGTTTGTCTGAGCAGCTGTGATGGGCTACTATCGGACCAGAATGAGAGAGATGCATGTTAAAAGCAACTGCACAGAGTGGGTGTGGTCACTCCCTGCAGCAAGTCCTTTTAAAGACTCCTGATTGGTCTGGTCAGTGCTGGGTATGGTCTGGGAGGGTTTCGGGGTAGTCACTTGGACCCGGCTCGCGCACATTTCATAAAGGTTCCCAGAGAACTGCGTCCGGCGAGACTCCGCCCTTAAGGACTCCCAAACTGTTGCTGCATCACCACGGCAGCCTGACAGCACACCACTCACACACACCTGGAAAGCATCCCAGGATCTGTCAAAATAAAGTAAAACTAAAATGAACAAGTGTTACTGAAATGTGTAATCAGAGTTGAAAATCTTATAAATAGAGTGTCGTGCAAAGGTTCATTTTGTTCATTACAAAGTATTCTTTTCCAATTTACTTCTGTTGAGAACTCAAAATTATTTTTTTAATTAAAAGCATGTATGGAGCCAGAAAGAATAATCTATGTGAGGCATTCACACAAGTAACACTTTACATGACTCAAAAAATATCTTTGTTGTAAAGCATGGTGGTGGATTTTTCAGGATGTGTGGATGATTTTCGTCTACAGAGAGCAGAGTTAGATTGCAGAAAAATGAATAGATGAAACAAAATATAGTAACATGTTATAATTATTTTGAGGTAATTTGCTTCAGAGTACTATGCTTGGCAAGCTGAAGCTTAGTACAAAGATTCTCAGCATAAAACAATAGTAGAGTGGCTAAAAAAAACAAATAAAAGGGTGAATGTTCTACAGTGGTTCAAATTCCTGACCTTTTAAATATGTACTCCAATATGTGTATAGCTCATAAATGCTGTAAAATACAGACTTAACGTTTTTACTGAAAATTTAGCAGTTAACTATAGAAATAATAAATGAAGAACAAGAGCATGATGTGCTCAATGAAAAACACGACCCATATGAAGCACAGAAGGCTACGTAGTGTCAATAGTGCCTCCATGTGGAGAATATCACCTGGTAATGTTAGTGAGTGAGGTGTGTGTGGGGGGGGTGTAAAAGAAGTGCCTCACTTGCAAATCGAGTTGATGTCCTGAACGTTGTCAGACTGGCTGCTCACACTGTCTCCCAGAGTAACCAGACACTCTGCAAAACCCCTGTACACTGAACTACACAGAGGAGTAACTGTTGCACCAAATGCAGCGCAACAGAGACCTGACAGTGAAACAGAGAAAGAGAGATGTCAGCTATGTAACTCATATAAGGGTGTAAATCAGGCCTGTGGTTGGTAAAAACCTACCAATACGTATCATGATTCAGGAGTGAAAGTGGTATATTGTGATTTTTTTATGTAATTTTAGAAAAAGTGTCATATGGTCTGGTGGTTGGCACGATTGACTCTCAGCGCTGAGGTCTTGGGCTCAAGTCCCCACCTTGGTGCAGTTTCCATGTTCTCCCTGTCTTTGCTGGGGTTTCCTCCAGAGACTGGAGGTTCCTCCCACAGTCCAAAAACATGGAGGTCAGGTGAATTGTTTACTCTAAACTACTCTAAAAATCCAATTATAGACTGGCACCCTGTCCTGGGTTTGGCTAAAATAGTGGAGCACCTTACCCAGTCAGGTAATCACCCGGGGAATCACTGTGACCTGAACTAAGTGGTTTAGATAATGGATGGATAGATGGATGGAGTCTTTCATCATCTCACTCAAGAGCTAAAACTTTATAAAGAGATTTTGGTGGACAGTTTCAGATGTCAGTAAATCAATTTGCTGCCGGAGGTGCTGGAACCACAGTTAATGAACAACAGAGAGCCTGTTGTCCCAGCGTGGTACTGTGCATGAAGGAAAACATCTAGATTAGACATTTTAGACATTTCCTGGGATTAATCCAATGAGTTATAGGCCAAAACCTGGCAATACTATTCATATCATGATACAGGAGTTAAAATATAATATATTGTGATATATTGCAATGCTAACAGTGGTGCTACTTCTCTCTGCTGGATTGGAAGAGTCCCTTTACAACACTGCCATCTTCACAAAATGAATCACCAATCTTTACATGTAAACTATTCATTAAAAAACAACAGTGTGCTTTTTGAGAATCGATACAGTATCAAAATATAATATAAAGAGTATCATTTCTAGTGTTAAATCACAGTAAACAGCTGTGAGTGCCCAGTGAGGAATGGATCAATGGCCCATTGAATCATTACATCCCTAGTTACTGATATGAAATTTATACACAGTCATATCAGATCGTGGTTTGGAATGAACTCAGTCCAGGACATCACAGATGCAACTTGACAGGGGTTGCCTGTTTAAATAAGTGAGCACACCAGTCAGTTGTAGCAGTTCATCATGGACAAAGCACTGATGTCAATGATAATAGTGTACCAGGTGAAGCATGGTGGAGTCAGCATCTCAGAAACCACTGACTGGTGTAGTGAAGGTGTACTGAGAATGAACTTCTCATGTATTAAACCTCTCAGCAGTATAACAGTGGTGCCGCATTGATGCCAGAGAAGAACATTGACTCCGGAAATGGTACAGAATGATTGACGTACCACAGTGCACCAGTTAACCTCTATAATGAACACAGGAGCAACGAGGAAAGAGGCATTTGTGACGTCCCAAGCCAAGGTAACTCCAAAACAGGTGGCCATAAAATGGTTAACTGGAAAATGAATTTTGTGTGACTTATTGAATAGATAATGCATTACTCTTCAACATTCAACTCCATATGAAAGACATGGCTAGCATCATTTTTGATCCACATAAAAGTGTTTTATGCTTCAAAAGATGCTGCAATGATATAAACCATGATACAGAGTGACTATTTTTATGCAGAATACTTTCATTTTCAGATGAGCATTAATGTTTAGTGATATACTTTTGTGTTTTATCTGTGTGTGTGTGTGTGTGTTGCAATAAGAATAAAGGTTATATGACTACATGAGAACTGCTTGTCTGAGCTGATCTGTGGAGAGAACTGCACGTCAGTGGGAGTTAATCTGGGGATTACAGCCATAGGCCAAACCTCACCTAATCCCACAGAACACCAGTTCGTAAACACAAATATCTCCATTTGTGTGTTTCTCCCTCCCTGCCCACCCAAAACACTTCCAATCCATCTCTGTATATATACCACTCGCTTCCATTCTATTATGTTGAGATGTGCTGTCGTTATTTCCTACATAAAGACAGAAAACATGGAACCATATAATCCTGCGACAAACAAAGAAACTCCCATTTTTAGATTTGCAGAAACGCTAAAAATATTGCAAAAATGCAGT
The DNA here is from genome assembly GCA_036984385.1 of Crenuchus spilurus. NCBI lineage: Eukaryota > Metazoa > Chordata > Actinopteri > Characiformes > Crenuchidae > Crenuchus > Crenuchus spilurus. The sequence continues at coordinate 47,842 of BRDA01006219.1, forward strand.
TTAATGCAGTGAAATACACACTCACTCTCTGGCCACAGGTAGTAGGTACACAGTATCTACACATATTGTCCATTTTAGTTCCACTGACCTTATTGGTGCCCTTTGTAGTTCTACAATTACAGACTGTAGTCTGTCTGTTTCTCTTTCTTCACCCTGTTCTTCAATGATCAGGACCTCACAGAGCAGGTGGATCATTCTCAGCACTACAGTGACACTGATGTGGTGGTGGTGTTTTAGTTGGCGGAGTTCAGTGTCACTGCTGGAGTGAAAATGGTGACCAACCAGCCAACAGTGTCAGGACTAGAGGACCAACACACACTGTGCTGAGCTGCTGTCTCTGACTTTACATCTACAAGCTGAACCAACAATGTATATGTCTGAGTGGACACAGTGTTTAAAATGTCCAACAGCTCACACACTTAACACACAACCACCATGATTATGTCACTGCAGTGGTGATAATGATCCTCTAACTGCCATAGAACCACAATTCAAAAAAAGTTGGGACGCTGTGTAAAAAGTAAATAAATGGAAATGAAAAACAGAATGTAAAGAATGTAAATCATCTTATTCACAGTAGAACACAGATCAGTCTTCTAAAGATGTTGAAAGTGATGCATTTTAGCATTTCGTGAAAACATTAACATTTATTAGCATTTTACAGTGTCCCAACTTTTTTGGAATAGTGGTTGTATATTTTATATTCATTACATGTCAAGTGACACATTTCAAACCTTTTTTGTTTTAATGTTTACTCGAAATCCAAATGAAATATTCTAATAATTTGAGATTCTGAATTTGAGCTGTAAGCCAAACTGTTCAGCATGAAAACACAAAAAGGCATGAAGAAATATGTCCCTTGAATATAAAATATTATATTATTAAAAAACATAAATGCTTTACATTTTGGAATTAAACTATGAACAATGAACTTTTGCATTATATTCTAATTTGAGATGTATGACAGTATTGTTTAAATATCAATGTAAACTTTTCTTAAGAATTTTATTGCCATTTGATGTTCCACCTTAAAAAGTGCAGCTGTTAGTATAGAGAGGCTGAGGTGCCTGATGTAACTACTGCAGCATTTAAGGCGGAATGAGGAGTTCCAATAATAATGCATTAATACAATAATGCTTCTTTTTAGTCATTTTGAGCAGCTATTCACTTTCTGTAAACAGATGCTGTAAATATTGAAATTTGTGAAAAATGTTGGCAGTAACATATAGGATAAAAACAAAAATGTTCATTAAAATCTTTAAAGACTGTTCATTTTAGTCAAAAACAGGCTTAAAAGTAGAGAAGCTGACCATCTTTAATATAGTATTGAAAAACCTATGCAGACATGATTGTGTTTACACACTCACACACACACACACACACACACACACACACAGAATGAATAGAAATACTCACTGAGGCAGAGTGAGATGAACAGCAGCTGATGCATTCCGTTGTAGAACCTGAATCTTGACAAACTCTACACCAGAGAACTGTGCTAATACAGACCCTAACACTCCATCAAGCCCTCTGCACGTATCTCATCTACTCCTTTATCCCCCCTCCCAAAAAATGCAGCTTTGGAGACAACCATGCAAGTGTAATAGATCAGGAAGGATTGTGGCAGCATCAGATTATTAAAAAAAATGGTGGGATTAAAGATCATTTCCGGTGACACAGAGCATCCTAACTGAGAAGAAAATGCCCAGAGCCACAACGTGTCTGCATATCTCACAGGACATCATCTCAGTTTGTCTTTAGTCTGTTATACATACACTCAAACATACAGAACCTGACCCATGGCTTTCTCCATCCACAGTGACACAAACACATCCATGCAGGACCATTTGACTGACAGACTCGGATTATGTCATTGCGTAAATCTAGTGGGAGAGAAGAATAAAGCCAGATTAGGACTTTTCCTACAAATCCATCACCTCCCTCTTTTTTCTCTCACTCTCTATGTTCCCAGCTGGAAAACAATTCTTCTGTATTTTTAACATATTATGCTCAAAGATAAGGAATTTAGGTCCATCCAGGACAAATTTATCCTTAAAAGTCCAACATTGTCCAAAAAGGCCAATAGTGTAGTTTACTAGAGCAATTAAGGCACTTCTTAGCCAAAGCCTGGCTGTATACATGTAAGGTTTTGCAATGACATTTGAACTATATAGCATTTCTAAATTAGTCCAAAACTGGCCATAGATTGAATGAATATGATGAATATGTATATAATTATAATAATATATATTATAAAAAAATATTAACATAATTATTACTCAACATTTATTTAAATTTAAATATGAAAATGATAGATAAATCAAATCAAAGCTATATATAACTTTTATTATTATTATTATTATTATTATTATTATTATTATAAATCCCATTAAGTTGTGGAAATAAAAACTGAAAGTCTTTTTTTTTTTACGCTAGATGGCGATATTGACAGTGGCTGAACAGGCGGAAGTGACGCAGTTTGTGTATATGTGGGAGTGTGATGGAGGAGCTCGGCTCTCCGGCGGCTCGCCGAAGTTGCCCTGTGGGCCTGTCTATGGTCCGGACCGAGACCATAGAGGGTCTGACTGAGCTAGATGACCTGGAGCGGGTTTACGCACAGCTGTGTGACGAGGAGGTGGGTTATAAACAGTAGAAATATACATTTTGTAGAAGTAATAATAGACGTAGGTAAAGCTAGCTAAACCTACACTCTAAGCTTAGCCTCCTTCTTTACCAATAAAGTTCGCTTTGGTAGCCTGTCATTGCCTGTTTTTATCACTCATTCATGCCCTCAGGTTAGCTTCTTATTCATACACGTCTAGAATCATGAAGAAGCTCATTTGTGTTTAATTAAACATTTTATATCCACACATAAGTTGCCATATTTCAAGCCTTTTTTGTTTCAGTGGATCAGTATGGCTTTACCAGTCAATCCTAAACAATATGGTCAGTAGTAGTTTTGGCAGCTGATGGGAAAGAATCAACAAAGCAATAAAGCTTGTCAGCAGATGGAAGCATGAAGTGGTCTAAAATCTCAGCTCTGTTGACTTTTGGATTTGGTGAACTAACACCAGTACCTCACAGACTACAGAAACTGCTCGCTGGACTTCAGACACGTTTGGAACTGATTTACAAATTAAATGCACAACTTTAATCTAAAATGAGGACTTTTTTGGTTCCATTCTTTTTCTCTTTACTCCAGGTAAGACACTTCTGATGTCTGTGGTTGATGTTAGGAATGTGACAGTTGTAGCTCAGAGAGAATAATATTTATACTTTTTGAGTAGTCATTTACTGGAAATTTAAGATAAGATAATTCAACAAATTAATTAGTCCAACAGTGCGGAAATTAAAAGTAATAGAATTATGTATTAAAGGAGATTCTTAGTAAATACTATAAGCATAAGCAATACAATATAATTAATAAATTATGCTAATTAAATGTATATGACTGTTGTACATGGAATATTGAACATTGGTGGGTTAATATGTTGCACATAAATTATAATACTGTGTAAATATCACTCTATACACACACACATATACATGTGAGGACCTTTTCCCACCTACAAAAAATGGAAAAGTCTGTAATTTTTTTGTAGGTACACTTCAACTGAGAGAGACAGAATCTAAAAAAAATCAGAAATTCACATTGTATGGTTTTTAAATCATTAATTTGCATTTTATTGCATTAAATAAGTAAATGATCACCTACCAACCAACAAGAATTCTGGCTGTTTGATCTTGTTACTTAGGATATTGCACATTTATGAATTAATGTATTAAACATAATGCTGTGTAAATAAATAAATGTATAAATTATATATAGTATTACTATATATAGTATATGTGTAGTTGTAAGTGGTCTATTGGTAGAAGTGTTGGTTGTAAAGTCTAAGGAAGGATCTGTGATAACTTTCCTTCACACTTTTTGGGTGAAGCAGCCTGTCACTGAAGGAGCTGCCCAGTGCTGTCACTTTGCCTCATTTATTTAAATTATGAACAAAAATGAAGCTTTTCACAATATTAACAATTTTGACTGTTTAGTCAGTTACAACAGGGAAGATGAATAAAAAGCTTCAGGTTTGTGAACCGGTGCCTTGTCCTTGCTTTCACAGCTCAATTACTTAATTATTTTTTTATGATTTTATATCAAATGTAGTCATATGGATGCTAAAATCCTCTTTTTTTGTCAAGTTGTTAATTTCTGACCATTTCGAGCTGAGGATTCTGCTTCAAATAAACCATTTTTCATATATTCACTCAGTAAGTGTTGAATTTTGTATTCAGTCCTTTGCTAATGTTTGAGGTCCCAAACAAATAAAACTGAGCACTCTGTTTCTGTGCTGTGCTCTTACCTGGCAGGCGGAGGTGCAGACAGAGTTGGAGACCCTTGCAAGCCAGCAGGGCAACATCGAATCCAAGATGCTGGCTCTCCAGAGGCTGGGGTGAGTGTGTGGGTTTAGGAATAGGTATTGTTTTTTGTATATATTGAAATATTGAAAGTCCGTAGCCCCCCAAATGTTACTCAAATAAATAGAAGCAAACAAGTAACCTGCTTTACGTGACATATTCCAGAGTCTTGGAGTAAATGTGACTTGTCTTTTTGTTTTGTGTTTACAACTCAGTCCCAACCTGCAGCTGATTGAAGGTGATGCTGCACAGTTATCTGGCATGATCAGCTTCACATGCAGCCTTGCAGAGAATGTCAGCAGCAAAGTCCGTCAGTTGGACCTCACTAAGGTGACCACAGACAACATCGTAATGAAAAACAGATTCAAAAGTGGTTAGACTGCACCAATATGCACATAAATCAATCAACAGACAAATTTTCATTTAGAAATGCATTAAGGATGACCATCGTTGAAAATCAAAAAGAAATGAAATTTAATCACGTTAAGCTAAAATGCATAAATAAATTGACAAACTAAAAACGATAAATGGATTGAGAGAACAATTACAATTTAATTAAAGGGAGAATAAAATAAAAGAAAGTTAATTAACCAATTAAAATATATTTTTACATTAAACAATAAGTATTTATACTAAACTTTTAAACGGACATGTAAAAGGATTATAAAAACCATATAAATAAATAAATAAAAACAGTAATAGGTTTGAAATCAAATTAATTTAAATGATTGGAATGCTAAACATAAATGTGTGATATTTTCAGAAAAGGCTGTACCAGGCCATCCAGCGGGCAGATGATATTCTTGACCTGAAGTTCTGCACAGATGGCGTGCAGACCGCCCTGCATAACCAGGACTACGAACAAGCCGCCGCTCATATCCATCGATACCTCTCTCTTGACCAGTCAGTTATTGAGCTGAGCAGACAGGGCGGAGAGAGTGAGTCTAATCATTTTTAAATATTTCATCCACAGGACACTACTGTTAAATGGCTGTTAAAATACTTTATTAACTCCTTTGCTACTCACTTTGTAGGTACTGCTGTAGATGCAAGTCTCGCTTTGCTGCAGGAAGCAGAGCTTAGTTTAAAAGCGTTGGTGACTAAGCGATTGCAGGAGGCGGTAGCTGCAGGTGACCTGCCTCAGGTGGAGCGCTTTTTCAAAATCCTTCCCCTTCTTGGGCTCCATGAGCAGGGACTTGCACAGTTTGCTCAGTACCTCTGCAGCCAGGTCAGTATGTGTTTGTATGTGTACATAATTATTCTGTGTATGTATATTTTATGTAAATTCAGCATATTTTTTAGTTGCATTCACTCCATACATCATTTTGTTGGGTATAGTGTAGGGATGCACCGATACCACATTTTTTCAAACCGAGTACGAGTACAAGTACTTACATTTAAGTACTTGCCGATACCAAGTACCAATAAGAGTACTAATAAATATCAATACTTACAATTAAAATGAAACTGAGCCTGTATGTGTGTCTTATGGCTCCAGTTAGATGTATTTGTGATCTATTTAATCTAAACACCTAAGATAATGATAACAGATTACACATTTCCCCTTTATACACTGAAACATTCAAAAATGAAACATATCAGATATACATAATCATCACCGTTAGCGAACTAGCTAGCTACATTACGTTAGCTTACCTTTTAGTAAAGCTCGTGGTGGTGAGAACTGAGGACCTCTTGAGGTTAGTAGTGCTTTTCCCAGTTATTTTACATCCACAAACTTTGCTTTGTTTTGTTTTGTGTGGCAGTGAAAGTGAAATTACTCCATAAATCGCTTCTTCTCTTCCGTCGAAGCTGCAGCTGTGACCTCCGCTCGTTGTGTTGTTGACTGTCTGACTGACTGGAGCTTAGCGTGCTTTGAGAAAGTCAGACGTGCGGCAGGTTTACTTTAAAAAGCGGATTACTGGACAAAAACATTATTTTAGTCATTCTGTGACATTTTCTTTTCGTTTTTATTCGTCGACTAAAAGTCTAATACTTTTAGTCATCGTTTTCGTTTTAAAATATTAGTTTTTATTTAGTTTTCGTCTTGTTCATTCACTTGGAAATACCTCCACACCGCGGACATAGCTGTTCCTTCTCTACTACCGGGCTGGTTAAAGTCACGCTGCTGTTAAGTGGCTTGTTCAGCTCGGCTACCGTACGTAGTCGTCGTCGTCTTTTTTAATTTTATTTTTTTATTTTATTTATTTATTTATTTTGTGGCGCAAACTAATACTGTCTGTTAGAAGGAAACGAAGCTCCCATCACGCTGGTATCGGATCCTGTAGTATCGGAGCACTTTTATGAATACGAGTACAAGTACACGCACGTGGTATCGGACAGATACCCAATGCTGGTATCGGTATCGGTGCATCCCTAGTATAGTGTTGTCAGGCTACCAGTGTTTTGATTTTGATACCGATACCAGTGTAGTATTACCATTTGATACAAAATTGATAGACTGGCAATACTAGAAATACTCACCACTGCATTTAATTCCAAATGTTTACTTGATGGAACACAGACACATTTCTGCATTTTTTAAATTTAACATGTCTATTCTTCCTAAAATGTAATCTCTGTAATCCATACAGAACTTGTCAGTTGTCAGCAAGATGCCAAAATAGTGCAACAAATGTTTAATTGTATTATAAAATTGATGGCTAAATGTATTGAAATGTTTCAGTACTTTCCATACTGTAGCTGAGTAATTTATCACAGCTTGAGCAAGCATAAGAGAAACTAGTTAAAGTGAATGTTTAAACTGTGGAAAAATGTGAAAACCCCAAAAGACTACAGAAAAGACCACGAGCCTGTATTTATATTTGAATAATCTGAAAATGCTTAACATCTCTTTTTTTATTGTTTTTACCCTGAGTAGCCAAAAGGCACCTGTATAAAATTATTTTGACTGTGTACATGCAATAGAACATCATTATATTAGTTTCTTTATCTCCTTTTCTTGACATTTTCTTTTTACTGTCTCTCTCTTGTAGCTGGCGAGTAAAGCAGAGGAGAACTTGATCCTTGCTGTGGGTTCTGACCTCAGTGAGCGTCGAGCACCCGTGATCTTCGCTGACGCACTTACACTGCTGTTGGAGGGTGAGATGTCTGCATCATTTTCTTTAAACTAATCACATATAGTGTTTTGCAATGACACACAGTCATATCCAAATATTATGACCACCTTATCGTACGTCTGCTTGCCCAGATGTAAAAGTGTTCCCTCGGTGGTGATCCCGGTCACTTTCCTTGTTGCTCCTGTGTTCATTATAGAGGTTAACTTGTCCACTGTGACATGTCTATTGTGACCATCTCTGTACCATACCCTTTTTGGACATCAGTCACATCACGTCCTTTGTCCATGATGATGGTTATACAGTCTGACTGATGTGCTCGTTCAGCAAAACTGCCTGTGATGTCCCAGGCCAAGTTCACTGCAAATCAGGCGTGGTCGTGTGTGTGTGTGCGCGCGCATATATTGATGAACCATGTCTGCATTTGGGCTTGTTTTAGGTATTGCGAGAATTGTGGAGACCCATCAGCCCATAGTAGAGACATACTATGGCCCAGGCCAACTCTACACACTCCTTACACACCTTCAGAAAGAGTGTGACAAGCAGGCACAGAAAGTGGTGGATAAGTTCATTCAGCAGAGGGACTATCACAACAAGGTGTGTCTATACAAGATGTTTAAGTTCTTTGATATGATGTGATATTTGCTTGGTCCTGAGAGTGATGCAGCTGTGTCTATAGTTTCAGGTAGTCCAGAGCAATATGATGAGGGGTGTTTCTGCTGAGAAGATTGAACCAAGGTATTGTCATATTTTAGCATTTCACAGCCATGGTCACATACAAGACTGATTAAAAGTTTGAACTCGCCTAGAGTCTTCCATGAAAACACATTTTTATTTCAGAATTACAATTTTTTTCTAGCCGTTTGGAGACTGTAGTCCTGTTCAGAGTTTTATGAATCCCGATGTCTGCTTCATATTATATCATTTGAACCTGTAGCTGTAAATAAGCTGGTATCTTGTCTTTCTTATGGATTTAAAGTACTTTTGACATGTGCCTTGAAAGTCAGAGATTTGCTTACAGACAGGACTAAAATTATCTGATTTAACTTAAAACAGTAGGTGATAAAATCACAGAAGAGCTCTTGTGAACTATAAAATCACCCCATTACTCCATATAAAATGAATCCAATTCAAATAGGGGTTTTGATAAAATCCACAAATGCGGCTGCTGCAGATACTCAGTCTCCTATGGTTGAAGGATGAGTTAGGACAGTGTTACCACTGTTTAGCTCAATTTTGGTGTTGACAGTGAGCTCATAGATTTTTGTACTGCTGTTTACTGTCTAATAGGGACATATAAGCAAGGCATTATTGGACATCGGAATTGTGGATACAACATAATAGGAGACATTCATCAATAAACAACCTCAATAAAGGCTATTAATCACTCGAATGGGAGATACTGGTCCATGAACAACCTCATCATATGATATTAATCTCTAGAATAGGAGGTCTGCACAAGCATTTTTCAGCTAGACTATATCTTATTCAACTCAGTGAAATGAGTATTCTAGTACTAACACTACCTCAAAGCAGGGTACACCACATCCCTACATCCTGTGATGACTTGCACAAAATATGAGCTAAACTTCTTCTCGAGAGTAAACATCTGCACTAAAGCCTATAAACTCTATAATGTGTCACCAACTTGGAGGCACAAAAACTGAGCTAAACAGTGGTGGCACTGTCCTACCTCACCATTGAAGTCTGAGCATCTGGAGCAGCAGCATTTGTGCATTATAACATAGTCTGAAATAAGAGTGTGTTGCCATTCAGTTTAATGGCTCACCCCAAACTCTTTCTTTGTGTGTGTGTGTGTGTGTGTGTGTGTGTGTGTGTGTGTGTGTGTGTGTGTGTGTGTGTGTGTGTGAGAGAACCTGCTGATTTAATTGTGTACATTTAATGTTTTTATACGTGACTATATGCACTGTAGTGTTTAAGTCTGAAGTGTGGGTCTGTGTTTTAGAGAGCTGGATCCAGTGTTATGTGAGGTCACCCTGATGAACTCGAGAGCAGAACTGTATTTGCGTTTTTTGAGGCGGCGCATCACGGCTGATTTTGAGGTTGCAGATGCGACAGCAGCTGAGACAATAATTCAAGGTAATGAATAATAATCTTACATTAATTGCATCAAAACCTCTTTTGAGGGCCCCGAGAGGCTCATTGGACTAAGGCGCTGACACTGTGATCAGAGGATCGTGAGTTTGAATCCCCGTCATGCTTGCCATCTATAGCTGGGGCCCAAGAGAGTGAAATTGGCTATGCTCTCTCTGTATGGGTATAAGGCACTCTCCCCCCCCATCACTTCTACTATACAATGTCTGCTGGCTCAGGTGTCTCTTAGCTGATGAGTCAGAACAGGGTATCCTGTGCTTTTTTGGGGGCAAGATGGCTGCCCTGCCCAGCGATAATGTATTGGCAGCATTTCGAAAAGAGGTAGTGACTAACTTCACATGCATTGGAGGAGGACCCTCCTAGAGTCAAGGACATTACAAGTATTTGGCAGAGTCGTAGCAGACGGGTGGGTCAATTAGCTACCATTTCATTGGGGGTAAAATTGGGTTAAAAAAAGGTTCAGGACATGTATTGGTCCCAGTGTACATTTCAAATGAATTCAATGTTTTGCAGAGCACCATCAGTCTTTAGAACGGTTGTTGAAAGATTGCCAGCTCAGTCGCACCATGCAAGAGCTTATTGGCTTCTACATCCCTATGGAGGAATACTACATGAGAGAGACTGTGAACAAGGTAGCGCACACACAGACACATGGTACTTGTTTTATATACAGTATAATGACATCAGCACTAAAAAAAATGAGAATCCAACATGTACATTTTGCCTTTCTGCCCAGGCTGTTGCAATGGACGCCGCAGAAGCAGGACAGCTGAGCTCCAGCATGGTGGACGACGTTTTCTACATTGTGAAGAAGTGCATCAGCCGAGCTTTAACCAGCGGTAGCTCTGACTGTATCTGCGCCATGATTAATCATGCCACCAGCGTGCTAGAGACAGACTTCAGGTACACCACATTCATCTCCTTACTGAGGCCATTGTGATATCTCATTAGGACAATGTGGTTCACCCTTCTTGCAGTACAGTGTGATTATGTACTATTTGATTCAATGCACTGCATTATGATGTGAAAGAAAATGATGCTGCAGTTATTTGGTACAGATTTGCAGCAGTTGGGTGGAACGTGTCTTACCATCTTTTATGTAAACTTTTATAACTGCTGCAAATAGATACAGTCTACTGTAACTGAAATAAAATATAGTACTGACCATCTGCCATGGTATTCTTACACTCATGCAGTTCTTGTAGTTAATTTTAGTGGATTTAAAAGCCATTAGTTGTGATGGCTTCAGATTAGGAAGAGGAACAATGGGAAATTTGCACTACAGCATCAATAATTTTCTGCGATCTTAGACCTTTACTTGGATATGTGTCTGTGTGATTACAGGGAAGTGCTAGTGTGTAAGCTGCGAGCAGGTTATCCAGCCAGCGCTCTCCAGGACCTGCAACGTGGTGTCAGCAGTGCCGTCAGCTTGATGCAGAGCAGCCTGCAACATGGAAAGATTCAAACACTTGGCATAGAGAGCCAGGAGCAAGCCAAAAGTGCCTACTTGGTGATTAGCACAGATGCACTGCTCTATTGTAGCCGTCACTGTGATTTACACTATATGTCCAAATGTTTGTGGACACCCCTTCTAATGAATGCTTAAAGCTACTTAAAGTTGCACTCATTGCTGATATAGATGTACAAATGTGCACACACAGCATGTCTAGTCCCTGTAGGGAAGTACAGCCAATATAGGACTAAACATGAACCTACTGGCATCATGTCTAATGCCAGGTGTGGACTAGAGGGGTACTAAGCACCCCACTGAGCTTAGGAATTATTGTGCTCCATCCAATACTTTTGGAATGAGTTGGTGGAGTTGGGGGTGAGGTACAGTGCTGATCACCCAATATCGTGAGCTCATTAAAGCTCTTGTTGCTGAATACAACCACATCCTCACAGCAATGCTCCTAAATAAACAATGAATGAACAGGTGTCCCAAAACATTTATCAGTATTGTGTAGATCACAATATTTGGATATAATATACTGTTACTTTCTTTTCAAATGCTAAATCTTTTTCCAGGTGACCCTGAATAATGTAGAAGTCTGCAGTGAGAATATCAGCACTCTGAAAAAGAACCTGGAGGTGTGTCTCTTATTATAATTCATTATGTGGAATGTCTCTGTTTAGGCAGGAGACACACCATGCATTGTCTTTTTGGAAGTGGATGTTATTACATATGTCTTTCTCTCGCTTCCTCTCTCTCCTGTGCTCAGAGTGATTGTGCCAAGCTGTTCAGTCAGGGGGCAGGCTCGGAGCATGCTCAGGCCAAGATAGACAGTTGTCTGTCTGATTTGGTGAACACTTCCAGCAGGTTCAAGGATCTCCTTCAGGTCAGAAAGGTTCTACGTGTGTTTCTGTGATGTCTGTGTTTACTAAAAATGTATGTTTCCTGATGTTACTTGTGTATCTATGCAGGAGGGCCTTCAGGAGCTGAATAACACTGCTGTAAAACCGCAAGTGAAGCCTTGGATTAGCAACTTCCTGTCTGTTTCACACAATATTGAAGAGGTAAGAAGTTTAGTTTCACATGGCGGAGAGTGAAATTGATATTAATGCCCTGTCACACCCTCATTTTGATAGTTTTTACCTATTCAGAGATATTTGTTTATGCACACCATGCATACACTCACAGACTACTTAATTTTTGTATATATACTAATTTTAGTTCCACTGACCATATACAGTCATGGCCGAAAGTGTTGGCACCCCTGAATTTTTTCCAGAAAATTATTGCAATTACACATGTTTATTTCCTTTGTGTGTATTGGAACAACACAAAAAACAGAGGGAAAAAAAGGCAAATGTGACATAATTTCACACAAAACTCCAAAAATGAACTGGACAAAATTATTGGCACCCTCAACTTAATATTTGGTTGCATACCCTTTGGAAAAAATAACTGAAATCAATTACTTCCTATAACCATCAATAAGCTTCTTACACCTTTCAACTGGAATTTTGGACCACTCTTCTTTTGCAAACTGCTCCAAGTCTCTCGTATTTGAAGGGTGCCTTCTCCCAACAGCAATTTTAAGATCTCTACACAGGTGATCAATGGGATTTAGATCCAGACTCATTGCTGGCCACTTTAGAACTCTCCAGCGCTTTGTTTCCATCCATTTCTGGGTGCTTTTTGCAGTATGTTTGGGGTCATTGTCCTGCTGGAAGACCTAGGACGCAAACCCAGCTTTCTGACACTAGGCCCTACATTGCGACCCAAAATCCTTTGGTAATCTTCAAATTTCATGATGCCTTGCACACAGTCAAGGCATCCAGTTCCAGAGGCAGCAAAACAACCCCAAAACATGACTGTAGGTACTGTGTTCTTTTCTTTGTAGGCCTCATTCCGTTTTTCAGTAAACGGTAGAATGATGTGCTTTACCAAAAAGCTCTATCTTGGTCTCATCTGTCCACAAGATGTTTTCCCAGAAGGATTTTGGCTTACTTACATTCATTTTGGCAAACTGCAGTCTAGCTTTTTTATGTCTCTTGTGTCAGCAGTGGGGTCCTCCTGGGTCTCCTGCCATAGCGTTTCATTTCATTCAAATGTCGATGGATAGTTTGAGCTGACACTCATGCACCCTGCGCCTGCAGGACAGCTTGAATTTCTTTGGAACTTGATTGAGGCTGCTTATCCACCATCCGGACTATCCTGCGTTGCAACCTTTTATCCATTTTTCTCCTCCATCCACGTCCAGGGCGATTAGCTACAGTGCCATGGGTTGTAAACTTCTTGATTATGTTGCGCACCGTGGACAAAGGAACATCAAGATCTCTGAAGATGGACTTGTAGTCTTGAGATTGTTGATATTTTTCCACAATTTTGGTTCTCAAGTCCTCAGACAGTTCTCTTCTCCTCTTTCTGTTCTCCATGCTTAGTGTGGCACACACAGACACACAATGCAAAGATTGAGTCAACTTCTCTCCTTTTTATCTGGTTTCAGGTGTGATTTTTACATTGCCCACACCTGTTACTTCATACAAAATCACGGGTGAGTTTGAATGAGCATCACATGCTTGAAACAAAAATTATTTACCCTAAATTTTGAGAAGGTGCCAATAATTTTGTCCGGCCCATTTTTGGAGTTTTGTGTGAAATTGTCAAATTTGCCTTTTTTTCCTCTTTTTTTTTGTGTTGTTCCAAAACACACAAAGGAAATAAACATGTGTATAACTAAACATGTGTAACTGCAATAATTTTCTGGGAGAAATACTTCATTTTCTGGAAAAAATTCAGGGGTGCCAACACTTTTGGCCATGACTATAAGTGCACTTTAGAAGTCCATCTGTTTATCTGTATACTTATTTAGCCTCCTTTTACCTCTTTCATTGATGGTCAGGACCCACAGAGGACCACCACAGAGCAGGTTTTATTTGAAAAGTGGACCATTGTCAGTACTGCAGTGATACTGATGTGTTGGTGTGTGTTGCACTGACAGACTGTAGTTCAGCAGTTTGTGTTGGTCCTCTAGTCCTGATGCTGTTGATTGGTTGGTGCACTATTTTCACTCTAACACTGTTTAAAAAAAACCAGCTACTCTGCTGTGTGTCTGATCCACTCGAACACAACAGCATCACGTACGTGTTACAGTTGTGCTGAGAATGGTCCACCAACCAAAAAATGCTTTCTCTGTAGTGGTCCTGACCATTGATGAAAAGGGAGAAAAAGACTAGCAAAGTATACAGAGAAACAGATGAACTACAGACTGTAATTGTAGAACTACAAAGTGTACCTGTATGGTCAGTGGAGATAAAATAGACAAGGAGTGTAGATACAAAGTATGTGTACTTAATGAAGTGGCTACTGATTGTAGAACTCTACTGTGATTATCACAAAACAAACTCCCAATTTCAGAGCTTTTTGCAACAGTGCATTTCTTTTACCTCAATATTTGCCCACATAAACAATTTGTCTGGTTGCTTCTTCAGGAAGAATTCAGTGAATATGAAGCCAATGACCCATGGGTTCAGCAGCTCATTGTTCAGCTGGAGCAGCTTATGGCTGAGTTTAAGGTAAGAAAAGCAACATGTTGGCTGTGTGAGCTTTGTCACTCAATTATACATAAAAGTCTATTTCTCTCTACAGGCAGGTTTATCTCCACTGATCTATGATACTCTGACAAGCCTCATGACCAGCCTTATTGCTATGGAGTTGGAGAAGACTGTTTTCAAGTGTACCTTCAGCAGGGTGAGTTTCTCTTTCTCTCCCAACCACACAGACATCACAACTGCCACTTAACACCTGAACTGCATTTTCTGTTTTGTGTATCAGCTGGGTGGGCTGCAGTTTGATAAAGAGTTGCGCTCACTGGTGGCATATCTCTCATCTGTCACCTCATGGACCATCCGGGACAAATTTGCACGACTCACTCAGATGGCAACAATTCTCAACCTGGAGAAGGTATGTGCTTACCTAGAAGTGTATAATAAGCCATAACATTTAATACCACTCACTGGTGAAGTGAACAACATTGAGTGCATGTGAAGGTTTGGGAGGTATTAGATGAGAAAAGAACATTCAGTTATTGTAGATGTGTTGGTTACTGGAGAAGAATATACAGTGGTGCTTGACAGTTTGTGAACCCTTTAGAATGTTCTATATTTTTACATAAATTTAACCTAAAACATCATCAGATTTTAGTCTACAAGTAGATAAAAAGAACCCAGTTATACAAATGAAACAAAAATATTATACGAAGTCATTTATTTATTGAGGAAAATGATCCAATATGACATATTTGTGAGAGACAAAGTATGTGAACCTTTGCTTTCAGTATCTGGTGTGACCCCCCCTTTGCAGCAATAACTGTAACTTAACATTTCTGGTAACTGTTCTTTAAACATTCTTTGGTAGAACGACTTGTGTTCTTAGGGTCGTTGTCTTGCTGTATGACCCACCTTCTCTTGAGATTCAGTTCATGGACAGATGTCCTGACATTTTTCTTTAGAATTCTCTGATATAATTCAGGGTTCATTATTCCATCAATGATGGCAAGCCGTCCTGGCCCAGATGCAGCAAAACAGGCCCAAACCTGACACTACCACCACTATGTTTCACAGATGGGATAAGCATCCATTCTTATGCTGGAATGCAATGTTTTCTCCAAACATAACATTTCTCATTAAAACGAAAAGATATATATTTGGTCTCATCTGTTCACAAAACATTCTTCCAATAGTCTACTAGCCTTCACGTGATCTTAAGTAAACTGCAGACAAGCTGCAATGTTATTTTTGGAGGGCAGTGGCTTTCTCCTTGCAACCCTGCCATGCACACCATTGTTGTTCAGTGTTCTCCTGATGGTAGACTCATGAACATTAAGTTTCTTAGAAGTTACTCTGGGGTCCTTTGTGACCTCACTGACTATTACACGCCTTGCTCTTGGAGTGATCTTTGTTGGTCGACCACTCCTGGGGAGGGTAACAATGGTCTTATATTTCCTCCATTTGTACACAATCTGTCTGACTGTGGATTGGTGGAACTCTTTAGAGATGGTTTTGTAACCTTTTCCAGCCTGATAAACATCAACAACTCTTTTTCTGAGGTCTTCAGAAATCTCCTTTGTTCGTGCCATGATACACTTCTACAAACATGTTGTGAAGAGCAGACTTTGATAGATCCCTGTTCTTTAAATAAAACCGAGTGCACACTCACACCTGATTGTCATCCCATTGATTGAAAACACCTGACTCTAATTTCCCCTTCTATTTGCTAATCCTAGACGTTCACATACTTTTGCCTCTCACAAATATGTCACACTGGATCATTTTCCTCAATAAATAAATGACTAAGTACAATATTTGTGTCTCATTTATTTAACTGGGTTCTCTTTATCTACTTTTAGAACTTGTGTGAAAAACTGAATATTTTAGGTCATATTTATGCAGAAATATAGAAAATTCTAAAGAGCTCACAAACTTTCAAGTTCAACATTCACCAATGTACAAGTCTATAGACCTGAACCACTTTTACAAGAACCAAAAAGTAATGACCAGATTGGGACAGAGCATCAATGAAACATCGAGGCTTATTCAGTGGTCCTGGTCAGTTTCTACTGACAGTGGCTTCCAAATTCCCCAGATCTCAATTTTTGTGGAATGAGCTGAAGACGTCTAGTATGCAGTGGCTTAACCCTACAGGACGTAAAGAAACTGATGCTTACATCTATATTATATGTCCAAAGGTTTAACACCTCTTCTAATGAATGCATTGAACTACTTTGTTGCACCCATTGCTGACGGAGATGTAGATACACACCAAAAGCTTGTCTTGTACCTTTAGAGAATGATCCACATTCTACTAGAAAGCCTTCCCTGGAAAGAAGGCATATTTTGGAGGAAACAGTGAATACTTTGAGGTCTTATAGAGTCCATATCCTGATGGGATGGACTATGGAGGACCAACAAATTTGCCACGAGAGAAATATTTTTGTTATGGCAGATCTGTGTATAGACTCAAGTTTTTGTATTGTTTTTTTTTTTCCATCAGGTGTCGGAAATTATGGATTACTGGGGGCCAAACTCTGGGCCACTTACATGGCGTCTAACTCCTGCTGAAGTCCGGCAGGTCCTGGCACTCAGAGTAGACTTCCGCAGTGAAGACATAAAAAGATTGCGCCTCTAATTCACACAGGAGTGGTTGGTTTCTGGGGACACTTTCAAAGGCATCTGTGTTATTTAAGTAAATAGAGGATGAGTTTAACTGGATCATGGGGTCTTTTCATTGTACATTACTGGCTCAAAATGTATTTGAGTTGAATAAAAACTTTATATTGAAAGACTTATTTTTGATTTTTCACTTCCTTGAATACATCAGAAATTTTGTAGACACTCGAAACTCTGTCACAGATTAGTCACCTCAACCACCACAATGGTCAGCATCCATGTACACCCAGAACCAGAACTCTCAGCACAGAGAGGTGAGGAGAGACTGAGCCAGTTTATGAAGATGGAGATGATTAGGAGTGGGCAGGGCATCAGGTTAACCTTCCAGAGATGAGATATTTATACAGGACAGTGTTCCCATCACTGCACAGGTGTCCACACAGAACACAGGAGTAGCACCTCCTGTTGTCCACCAACAACACTTCCAGAACACAAGCTTTTCCTCTGAAGTCTCCCATTCAAGTACTAACCAGACACAGACCTGCTTAGGTTCAGTGGATTTACAGGTTATGACTCCTTGCACAGTCCTTGCTTCATTTCAACCTTATTTATTATTCAAAATGATTCCAGGTCATATACCACAAACTCTGGGGATACTACACCTGTATTTACAAATACATGTATTTGTATAAGAGTCTACATGAACACTGCAATAGAACTTTTTTTTCTGTTTTTTTACTTCAAGCCCTCTTTACAAACATGAGCATCCAATAGTCCGTAACAAATCCTCTCATCATTACACTCAGATATCAAGCAATAATGTGAGGAACAAAGCTTGTTATGTATTAAAACACATGAAACTCCTTCACACAACAGTCTGTGAGTGATGGCTGTTTTTCACATGTGGTGGCAGTAGACTATGGAAGCCAATTTCTGCCAGTTAAAATAAAAAACAGCACCTACTTATTTTCTATTGTGTTTGCATAGTTATGTCAATATTTTGAGATCTCGTTTTTTGAAATAGTGCATCTCTGCAAATTAAAGTTTGTGTTCATAGTTTAATTCAAAAAGGTAATCTGTTGTACTTTATTACATGTAAAGTGACATTTTAAGCCTTTTTTAATGTTGATACTGTCTGAATGGTCATTTACTCAAACTCTAAATGAAATGTTCTAATAATTTGAGATTCTGGGTTGAGCTGTAAGACATACAGATCAACATTAAAACATTAAACATTAAAAAAGCTTAAAAATGCGACAATAGTGAATATAAATGAGATTTCTATCCTTCAATTATGAAAAACACAATTTCACATTTTTGATGTTATTTTGTGACCAAAAATCCCAAACATTACTAAAAATAATGGTCTCAAATTTATGGAAGTCCAGAAAGGAAATTAGTTATTTATATTGTGATTTCAAGACCACAACATAATTTTCTTGTGATCTCAAAATCAGAAACTCATTTTTCTAATGCTTGTGAAAATGTGTTTCACTGACATCACAGGAAAATTACTTTATCTCAAGCTAATGATGCAGGGACTCAGTGAGTTAATATAGTCAAGATAATGAGGTTAAATCTCAAAATAATGACATAAAAATTCACAAATGTATAAAAATGTTGGGCGCTGAATGTTTTTATTTGAGTGGTGGAAATGTGCTTCCACAGCTGGTGAATCTTGAGCTGCAGCAGAGAAGAAAATCACAAACTAAAACAAAGAAAACATTAAAAATTAAAAACAGTCTCAGTTGGAACTACTCGGGTGTGTGACGGTTACACTAACAAGGGCTGTCGGAATTATGGCATAATCGCCTGATTGGGATTATTATCAATTATCATAATTTCCCAAAGATGTTGTCTTTCAGTTACATGGGTTTAGGTAAATAAAGTAAAATAAAATGAAAATGAGGTAATAAAAAAATTTAAATTAAAAAAGAGAAAAAAAGAATGAGCTGAAACGTGATGCTCTTAGGAAAACAAACATTCTAAATGTTACCCATTAAAGCTTCAGAGCAGGGGTGGGCGAAGACACCTGATTCAACTCAGCAGGTAAAGACCAGGTGTATCTGTAGTATCAGAGCAGAGAACTGGAGTTGCCCACCCCTGCAGGCCAGCAGTCAGTAATGTTTGTTTACATGAGCTTGGTTTAGAGTAAGGATAATTGACCACTTAAGTCTGACCACGCTGAGAATCGCAGTGACGATTAATCGACATATTTTATAATCGTGACAGCCCTAAGACTAACGTTACACACATGACCTAATTCACTTTAGCGTCCTGCTATTACACAAGCTTGAGTTGGCTTCTTATTTGAATTCCCCTATTCCACCTTAAAGAGAGCAGCTGTTACTATAGAGAGCCTGTGGCACCTGAATATAACAGCTGCCGCATTTAAGGTGGAACTGAGAATTCAAATAAAGACCAGATTGGATGAAATGTACATGGGGGTCCTGGGGTAATATTTTGTTTCATAGGAGCTTCTCTGTGAAATTTATTTATGTCCTGATACGTTTTGTCCCTCATTCTCTGAGGAAATTACAGGCTGAATTACCTACGTTTTTCATCTGATCATTTGAATCTTGTCTGGACTCAAATCTCTGATTTTCCAAGCAGGCGTTGTCTCACACGGGAAAATAATTTTTAGTTGCTGCTACTAGCCCTATTTAGTCTTTTAACCACCAAAAACCTTCACAAATCACAAACCAAACAATAATAAAGCTTTTAAATAGTCACTTTATAATCTACTTGGTCTGGATGGAAGATCTACAGCATACACTACCTGGGAGAGCTTTATCAAAAAAACTAAAATCATAAAAATACCAGTTTATACAGGTTTATTTTTTAAAAATGATCCCCCTGGACAAAAAAAATTAGTCACGTTGTTTTTAAGGTGGTAGTAATTTCAGGCTCCTACAGACAGCACTGCACAAGGATGATCAGGCTATATATACCTATAGACTGATTTAAGGTGGTCTCGTTTGATTCTCCTCAGTATTGTGGTCGACAGCACACAAGGCTGAAAGTCTCTTGCTGTCACTCCGCTCCATATGTTGATGGTCTGCAGGTCTCTGTGGAGAAGTCTTTCAGAAACTGGTTGTGAAGGACCTGCGCCAATGTCTGCAAGTGATTTTTTTTTCAAGCCGTGGAACTCATTGGTGGTCCCTGTCCATCAGTTCTGAGCAGAATGTCCTGTAGACTGTGATTGTTACCACTGATGGTAGACCTGTATGACTGTACGCGTCCATACACCTGCAAATTCAGCTACTTCCTTCACACCAACACAGTCACTGTGCCACCTTAAATTAATCTACAGAGGGATTTACAGTCTGATTATCATCATGCAGCGCCACCTGCAGCAGCCTGAAGTTACTATAACCCCTCGTAGTTATCTTAACTGTCAAACTGTTAAAAACAGATACACGAAGCCAACTCCAGCTCCTAACTACTGCAGCCTAAAGCTCATATGAACTAGTGAGTCAAGAGTCTTGTTTTTGTGCTCCGCTGTCACACTTTCTTCCTAACCGAGGCAGTGGCGGCGGCGGCCGCGGCGGACAGCATGCGGTCCCTCTCCCGGAGCTCCTCCTGCAGGCGCGCCTCGGATACGCGGAGCTGCCGGATGGTGCTCTTCATCTCCTTCATCTTTACCTCCATGAGCGCGATGATGTCGCGCTGCTCGTTGAGTTTCCGGAGCAGCTCGGCGGAGGTCGTGCCGTTGGTCAGCGAGTACGAGTGGTCCTCTCCGGACAGCGCGATCGTGGGGGGACTAGAAAGGACAAAGTCCTCCGGGTTGGCGGCCGCATTAGAGCAGACGTCCGTCACAGCGGTCAGGTCCACCGGCGTGATGTACTGCCCGTTCTGGCCGATCTGAACCACCGGATCCGTGCTGTTCTCCGTCTCGGCGATGGACACGACGCTGGTGATAATGGGCCCCGCGGGCACCTTCCTGCTCCTGCCGCGCCGGTTCCTCCGCTCGTTTACTCCTCGCAGCGGGAACAGGGTCGGGACCCGTATCGTGTAGGTCTTTCTCCCTCCGGGGAAATGGACGCTGCACACGCGGTGTCCCGTGGTGGGCTGGAAGGTGCTGAAGCAGCCGCTGACCCCGGCCCGGGAGATGTTCTTCAGCCAGATCTCCCGCTGGGTCGGGTCCTTCGGGAAAGTGTAGAAGCGCAGCTCTCTGTCCCGATGCGAGTTGTTGTAGCATCCGGGCACGCAGCATGTAAACCCGGGCATGACAGCACTGTTCCGCCCGCGCACCAAAAAGTTTGGCTGATTTTGTTTTTGTTTGGCCCCTCCGTGCGCCGTTATCGAGAGCGGCGGCCTACAAGCGGAACTACACGTCCCACAATGCTTACGACATCCTGTTTTGGTTTCCGAGGCGATCCAGTGCGCGCGGATCTGCGCGACAATTGCGCAGAGCTGCCTGAGCGTCCGCGAGGCGCTCAAGTCTGCCTTAACATTGCGCAGTGTGCGTTCGCTTTTTAAAAAAACAAGTCAACACAGTGTGAAATGCAGTGAATTTACGGTAATAATGACCTCTTTACCACACAAGAATGTGCATTTGTAACAACTAAACACCGAATTTGTAACAATACACACACACTAGTGAACACACTAAGCTCTGAACGTGTGTCCGAAGCGGTGAACAGCCCTGTCCATGGCACCCGGAGAGCAGTTGGGGGTTAAGTGCCTTACTCAAGGGCACTTTAGTCATTAACTGTCCGGGGAACAAACCCTCAAGCACTCTGAACTCTGGACAATAACGGACACGGGCCCCCCTCCCGGATTACACAAACACCTTGCTCTGAACTGAACTGAACACTAGACAATGACAACACACATATTTCTACTCCATACACTCCACCACCCAGTATGTACTATTTAACCACCCACATACATTTATATTTGTATATCTGCACATTGATTTACATTTTATATATCTGTATATTTGCACATTATCTCTGTCATTATCGTATACATTGTATACTATAGTTCCTCCTCTCCTTTTATCCCTAAAATACTCACATTTTCTATGTGAACGAGCAGTCACGAGTGCATTTCACTGCCAGTTGTACAATGTACGACTGTATATTGGAACATTGATTTTATTTGATTTAAATTCTGCATGTCAGTATGTAAAAATAATATATTCTGTGCATTATAGTTAATATTTTTACAATATTTTTACATATATTGGCACTAATTTGTCTCCACACCTTTTGTTTTAAGCTGAAATAAATAATTCACAATGAAACAATCGTTCAGTGTGTATTTTAAGCCCCATGCTCACCTTAGTTTGAATTGTTGTTTTAATTAATGAAAGTTATACAGATTGTTGTTTCTAATACAATCTGTATGTGGACTGTGCAGTACATAAAATAACACACTGTACACACACACCTAACAATCCAAGTATAAGCAGCGAAACTACATTTCCCATGATACACTGGTGACCGTGTCTCTGGGCGGGAGATTCGTCATCAGTACTTTATTTGAATGTCTGTTGAAGCCTTGTTATGTGTAAATATAGATTGTTGGCATTTTTATGTAGTTATATTACTGTTCTTCATTAAGTTTATTTACTCTTTTTAATACTTTGTTTGTTGTCGTGAATTAAACATTAATGAGTTCTGTAGAAGAAGACGTGTCCGCTCGGGTTTTGCTGACAAATGTACTTCACTCGGAGTTCGTCCGTTCTCCGGTCACTAGAAGGTAATTTTCTGTTTTATTATATCGCTGTTAACAGTTTCTGTGCTTTAAATCACTGCCTGTTCCTGATAACATTGGGTAGCTAATGAATGCATGTTGAAGCGCCGAGTTTAGTCTTGTTCTTAAGCTTATTTGGAATTCCACTGTTCCACCTTAAATATAGTAGCTGTCACTGTAGAAAGCCTGAGGCCTGTAGAAAGCCTGAATTGAAATAATGCAGCTTTTAAGGTGTAACGAAAAATTCCACACATGTAGTAAATGTTTACTTTTGCATTTATATTTGTTTGCTACTCGTTTCTGTTGTCTGTGCATATTTGAATGCATGCATTTCATACCTTTTTCTTTTAACGTTGATACTGTTTGAACAGTAATCCAGTGAAACTCCAAATGAAATATTCTAATAATTTAAGATTTCAGCCATACTGATCAACATTTTTTAAAAAGGTTAGAAAGGTCATAAATAAACCATTTTCATAATATTTAATATTTAGATTTTCTGTATCTGACATTGCACTTACTTTTGCCATTTGTTTTGTGTACTTTTATTTTTATATATAGTATATCTTTTTGTTTTATTGTTTTATATTGTATTTTACATTGACATCTGCACCAAGATAAATTAATTTTTTGCTACTTGGTGAACTAAAAATACATTTTATTAATAAAATAAAAATAAACTATCAAAACACTACACAACTAATACCTTTAACTAAGTACTTAAAGACGATGTACACTAATCAACATTTGATAAACGTCAAATGCCAAAAACATTTATCACTGATGGGCTCTTTGCCTGCTGTTGAACAAAATAGTGCAATATTTACAATAGTTAGCGATGTTAAACGTTGGAAAATACAGTTTAATACAACATATACAATACATGCATAATGTATTTGTAGTAAGTAATAAGTATAATCATGTTAAAGGTGGATAAAAGTACCACTGTTTACATTGTTGTTTCTCAGTGAACTGTTTAATCCTCAGGGTCACAATGAGTCCCCCAACCCATTTATTTGGCATTACACTAATTTCACTAATACAGGTCATCAATCCATTGCTAGGCGCACATACACAGACTCGCACTCACACCACGACAATTTAGAGTATCCAACTTGCCTGTCCTCTATGTCTTTGGACTGTGGGAGAAAACCGCGCAGACACGGGGAGAACAGGAAGCTCCACACAGATGGTGACTCAAACCTAAGATATCAGCACTGAGAGGCAAACATGCTCACCAATAAGCCAATCCTTAGTAGTTATGCTTAAATTAATAGGAGACAATTCTCTAATTGATTGTGGTACGCAATTCCATTGATGTGATGCTCTGAATAAAAAGACTATCTGGTTAAATGCAGGAAAGTTGCACATCCAGCTTTCAATCTAACAAAGACATTTTGGATGGGTTCTTCTTTACTATAGTAAAGTGATATAACACTATGCTGATTCTTGTCCTGCAGTGTGTCTCGTAACGTGGCAGTTTCCCCTGTACGGCAAAGCTTCAGACTGAGGAATATTCCCAGAAATGAGAGCCCACAAGCCACTCTACGACACAAACTCAGGCAGAAGCTTCATGAGGTAAAATTGTACATGTATGTGTGGTTATGTTTTTCTGTTGTTATTGAAAGTACATCTAAAAGCTCAATTTTCCATTCAGAGTGCTACAAAGTCCCCGCTTCCTCCCAGCAAAAGGGCAAAGTCACAGAGCCAAAGGGCTTCATCTTCACTGTATGATGAGGACATCACACCTCGTGTTCTGCTCAGGGGCATCATCCAGACAGGTAAGCATGTTTTCCTCAAGAATCCTGATGCCTGACATATGCCTTGTAAATTTTGACCTTTACAATGTCTGTCTTTCAGAGGTTGAGACATCCTTACTACTGTCTAGTCAGCCTGCAGTGCTACAGGCACATCAGCAACCTGTGGAGGCCAGCCTCCATAGCATCAGACAAAGGTGGGTGTATGTCCAGCTGAAGCAAATTCTAGTAGTGTTGCTTCTTAAGATATACACAGACTGGCCACTTTATTAGGTAACCTTGTGAGTACACTCATTGTCCATTTTGTGAGCTCTACTGACCATATAGGTGTCCATCAGTTTCTCTGCATACTTTGTTCACCCTGTTTTTCAATGGCCAGGACCACCACACGGCAGGTGAGTCATTCCCAGCACTGCAGTAACACTGACGTGGTCACTGGTAGTGTGTTGTTCTGGTACGAGTGAATCAGTGTTTTTATACACCTCAGTGTCACTGCTGGAGTGAAGATATCCAGTCAGCAGTGTCCAGTGAGCACCAATGAAAGGCTAGAGGATGACAAAAATAAACAGATGAGCCACTGTTTCTGATTTTACATCTACAAGGTGGAGCAACAAAGTAGGTGTGTCTTAAGTACACAGTGAGGGCACAAAAAAGGAGTGTTTAAAATCTGAGAATGATCCACCACCTAAATAATATCTGCTCCCTGTGGTCCTCCTGATAATTGAAGAACAGGGTGAACAGAGTCTCCAGTGAAACAGAGAGACTACAGTCTTTAATTGAACCTACCTATTCAATACTTGAAGACGACCTATATGGTGAGTTTGGCCAAAATGACATTTAGTGTAGATAAAAGGTATGTGCACCTAATGTAGTGGTCAGTGAGTTTATTAACGCAACACATGTTAATAACATAATTTTATTGGACTATGTTGTCAGTGAGGGACCGTCTGAGCTTGAGTTGCCAGATTTGGTCACAGAGCCACTGAGTAATGTGATCAAGGGTCTGAGTCGTAGGAGGCCACCTCCCACCTTCAATGTGTCTGCTTTCGAGAAACAGTTGGACCAACAATCGGGTACAAGCTCACAAATCAAACATTTGCAAGTCACACAATCCAAACAAACCTCAAGTCACACAGGGAAATAAATTTTTATGTTTTCTAAGGTGATGGAGAAGAGAATAATGTCACAGAGGAGAACACAGATGTGAACATGGAACAGGATATCTCTGCCGAAAATAAAAGGTGAAAGACGATGCTGGGTTACTTATGGGGTACTTAGTGGGTTACAGCGGGAGATCTGGCTGAAATCTACTTGCCTATCATTTATTGTATATTTAATTTTACTGTTTTGTTTTTGCTACAGTGTCCTAAGTCTTACCTTAAAGACTCCATTTGTGAACATTCAGTCTGAGCGGGCAGGGTTACGACGTAAGGCAGCCAGTCGAACGCAGCCTTCGGTGGATGCATTTGACGAGGCTGTCCAGAAACGTTTAGAGAAGCATTGCAATCAAGGTACAAACTTGACAAACAAGCTCATTCATATTAATCTGTACTCAATCTGGGGGCAGCCATGGCCTAGTGGTAAGGATCTGGTCTTGTGACTAGAAGGTCGCTGGTTCGAACCCCAGACAGGACATGACTGAAGTGCCCTTGAGCAAGGCACCTAACCCCCTAACTGCTCCCCGGGTGCTGGTGGATAAGGGCTGCCCACCGCTTCGGGCACAAATTCTCACAGCCTAGTGTGTTCACTAGTGTGTGTGTGTGTGTGTTTCACTGCACGAATGGGTTAAATGCGGAGGTCAAATTCCGTTGTGTGAAAAATCACATTGGCTAAATTGGTTGATCTTAATCTTAATCATATGTCATATATCTCTCCTCTTTTCCCAACTTAGATTTTACAGTGGTACAAGATGGAAAAACACTTGGAGATTCTAATTGGCAGCAGTTCACTCTTGGTTTGAGCAATGTTACGGTGCCTGACATCACTACAGACATTATCATGAGCAGCACAGAACTGTACCCCCAGCCGACTGTCTCTCTGTCTGAACAGAAAGAGGGTGATGTCGGTGCTCTAGAGTTGAGCAGACATGGAAGTGAAAAGGCTGACAGAAATGATGATGAAGAATTAGATCAAGAAGAAAAGGTAGTGGATGATAATCAAGATGAACACAATATGAGTAAAATCTGTGAATCTAAACGTGATCCGTTTCAAGACATGGAAGACCCAACAGGAGATTCTCTATTACAAGAAGAGGAGAAAGAGATAGACATGATCCTGGCATTGCAAGCAGAAGAAGCAATCGCTTTGTGCCCTGATGACATACCATTTGCACCAACTCAGGCAATGGTAGAGCCTGTCCCTCAAGCACAGGAAATAGAGGGGCAAGAGCCTGAGATTCGAGAAGTAGAGATGGAAGAATGTGAGCAGAGAGAAAGTATGGAAGATCTTTCAAAGGTGGAAGTTCCATCACAAATGTTGGAGCGAATCACTCGGAGAGCCTACCATTCAGAGGGTGGAAAGGTAATCCCTGGAATAACAGCGAGAGGCACAAAGAGTCTTGGGGGAGGGTTTTTTTCCACAGAGAAAGGTGAGGGTCAGTCTGACATCCCAGAAGTAGAGATGGGAGAAATTGAGCAGAGTGAAAGTAGGACAGACGACCTTTCAAAAGTGGAACTTCCATCACAGATATCAGAGCGAATCACTCGGAGAGCCTACCACTCTGAGGGTGGAAGGGTCATCCGTGGAGTAACAGCAAGAGGCACAAAGAGTCTCGGCAGGGAACTTTTTTCCACAGAGAAAGATGAGGGTCAGTCTGACATCCCAGAAGTAGAGATGGGAGAAATTGACCAGAGAGAAAGTAGAATGGATGATCCTTCAAAAGTGGAACTTCCATCACAAATGTCGGAGCGAATCACTCGGAGAGCCTACCACTCAGAGGGTGGAAAAGTAATCCCTGGAATAATAGCGAGAGGCACAAAAAGTCTTGGGGGAGGGCTTTTTTCCACAGAGAAAGGTGAGGGTCAGTCTGACATCCCAGAAGTAGAGATGGGAGAAATTGAGCAGAGAGAAAGTATGATGGAGGATTTTTCAAAGGTGGAAGTTCCATCACAAATGTCGGAGCGAATCACTCGGAGAGCCTACCACTCAGAGGGTGGAACGGTCATCCGTGGAGTAACAGCAAGAGGCACAAAGAGTCTTGGAGCAGGGCTGTATTTCACAGAGAAGGTTGAGGGTCATTCTGGTGTCTTGGAAGCAGAGATGGAAGAAACTGAGCAGAGAGAAAGTATGATGGATGATTTTTCAAAGGTGGATGTTCCATCACAAATATCAGAGCAAATCACTCGGAGAGCCTTTCACTCAGAGAGTGGAACGGTCATCTCTGAAGTAACAGCAAGAGGCACAAAGAGTCTTGGCGGGGAGCTTTTTTCCACAGAGAAAGGTGACGGTCAGTCTGACATCCAGGAAGCAGAGATGGAAGAAATTGAGCAGAGAGAAATTAGGATGGATGATCCTTCAAAGGTAGAAGTTCCATCACAGATATCGACGCACATCACTCGGAGAGCCTATAACTCAGAGGGTGGAACAGTTATCCCTGGAGTAATAGCAAGAGCAAGAGGCACAAAGAGCCTTGGGGCATGGCTAGATTCCACAGAGAAAGGTGAGGGTCACTCAGAATTACATGATCTGTGATTAATTTTAATCAGTCTGAATATTCATGTTTTGTGTTTGTGTGTAGAATCAGTAAGTGTTACTACTGCCTGCAATTCAGAGGAGCTGCCTAACTTGGAGGAGGAACTATGTATCATCCCAGGCTCATCATCCATGTCCCCTGCTCTGAAAATGTCTTTATCAGTGAGTGGTCAGGTCAGTTTGGACGATGAAGGGGTCGGTACCACTGAAGGAAATGTTAGCAAGTATGAAAATGAGAATGTTGTGACCTCCACTGACCATCACAGCCCCATTCCAGGCTCCCCTGCTGCTGAAGATGAGCAACAGGAGGAGGAGGAAGAGGAGGAAGATGGCCATAGCGAAGGTATGACCACCACACACTGGGGGAGCATTAAACACTTTTGGTGTTACTGAACGTTTATTTTATGTATATTTGTTCTTCCAGAGCTATCCATGCAAACTCCAGCTTTCATTAGACAAAGGAAAGAAGTAGCAACTCCAAGTGCACAACAGACACCCACAGTTCTTAAAGTGTTAAATGCTGGGTAATTCTGTCAAATCTTTTAGTTCCATTATAATAGCATTTAGATTCACTTTATTTGAATACTTCTCTCATTGATTTGTGTCTTTAGCTCTAAACCAAAGGTTGTGAAGCCTCGCTCCAAACGGAAGACTGAGACCAGCTCTCATGTACTTCCAAAGAGTTACGTTATGAGTGTGTTTAAGCACTTTGCCAAAACCAAGGTAGCTGCTGATGTATACCCAATCATCAATGAAATGTAAGCCACGTTTCATATGTTTTATGATTCAATGTCCTTTGGTTTTAATTGGAAAGTGTGTTGGTTTAATATAAAATTTTCTGTTTCTTTTTCTTTGTGTTTGTCTCCTGTCACAGACTGCATAAATACTTTGATCGTCTAGCAGATGATTTAGAGGCATATTCTGCTCATGCAAAGAGGAAAACCATTGAAGTTGAAGATGTTGAGCTTCTTATGAGAAGGTATGTTGAAGGAAGAATTGGGGGGGGGGGCTCAGAGACATTGCTGTAGGCCACTGGTTAGTTTACCTGATTATAGTGAATTCATTAAAGGCACCTATCCCTCATTTGCTCCCTAGGTGCCATGCTCACTACACCCTAGATCCAAGCACATTGGGCAGTGTGTCACTTTGAAGTTCAAGTTTGTCATTTCTGTTATATGCAGTACAATACATAATGAAACGAAGCAACACTCCTTCAGAACTACGTGCAACACAGAACACAAACATATTGGTACATACAGTAAACATGTAGTAGTGCAGGGCCTATACTATAGTAATTGTACACTAACTTGAGATGTTCAGTATATAGTACTGGGTGTATATAGCACAGTATAGTGTACAGCAGGGGTGCACAATACGTCGATCGCAAAGGTAGTGAGGGTAGATCGCATGGCATTTAAAAAAAAAAAAAAAGACGTCAGCCTATCATCCGTCCTAACTATAAAATTGTCACTTGATTGACATACAGGGAGACCGGTCGAGCAGTATGAGCCAGCGGGAATCTAAGCCGCTCAATCTGAAAATCCTGTTTCACTTTAGACCGCCCACAAGCTCATTCGATTGGCTTTGCCGTTTCTTGCTAACGTGTGATTGGCCGTGTCCACAATCATTCACGTGCACGAGTTGAGTTTAGTTTATCGTCTGGGGTGTGTGTCTGTCTGTGTGTGTGTGTGTGTGTCTGTGTGACACTAATGCTATTCCACATCTCACAGACGGTCAGTTACTCACGTAAACAAATTGATCATGTCTACCAACACAGGATTGATGACTACATTAATAAAACACTAAGCCAGCACAACACAGCTGCATAAAATAACCGATATGAACAATTCATAACTGTTTTACGACTGTGTACAACTCGCAAGTGCTTCTGGGTGATGACGTTAACTAATACCACGTGACCTCGACATGGCCAACGCTACAATATTTATTACAACAGCAAAATATTATTTAGGTGAGAGTGAGAGAGAGAAACTGAACGTCTGTTCACGTGACACTCCGCCAGTATTTTGACTTTCTTACTGACTGATGACTATTTATTAACTTGCGGGATTGTTCAACATGCATGTCTTGTCCCGCTCCCGCGAGGACTGGATTGACTGATCGACCGCTCCCACAAAAGACAAATTGTCAGTGTATTTATAAATAAATATGTCTTGCATTTTTATATTGGATAGATCATTTTGACTTAGTCATTAGATAAGTAGCTCGCAGGCTGTGAGTGTGCACCCCTGGTGTACAGCATATAGTGCAACTATCACTTCATTAAACCCAAAATGATTGCTCACCTCAGGTTTTACTTTTGGGATATTTTCCTTTTTTAAAATAACTTGTATATTAATAATCTGTTTCTTTTATAGGCAAAGATTTGTGACAGACAACATCCCAGTCAATGTACTGATTGAGAAGTTCCTTCCTCTGGAGTACAGAAAACTTCTCATACCAGTGGCAACCAGCGGAAACAAAGTCATTCCTAATCTGAGGAGATGAATCTTCTATACCACCGTCTGTGTAAATATAAGTGTAATGAAGGGGGACTTATGCTGTTTTCTAGCTGTTTTCTTACATTTTTGAATAATTAAAATGAAGACACAAGTCTTTCCCAGGGCTTTGGTAAAATGGTGACTTGTCAGAATTGTCCCTGAATATGTCCTGGGGCCTAGGGTTTTGTCCTAATCCTAAAAGTACATTTATGGTGATGACGAGTGTGCAAGGCATTATTAGTTAGAATAGTACAGATTTTACACATTACACATAAAAATTCAAGACATTATTTTTTGGAATGTAAATGAAATGGCTCTTCTCTACCACTGTAAAGACAGAAATCTGACTCTTTACAGTTCAAAAAACATCTAGTTTAGTATCTTTTTTTTTTATGCCATTTTCCTGAATAAATGTGTCTTCTTGTCAGAAGTTTGTGATTGTTTTGAATGAGAACTATAAACAAAACATTAAATATAAAAATGAAATCTGTTCCAAAAAAAGTGTCACTTTGTTTAGTACTGTATACTAGCACATCTCCAAAAATTAGAATATGGTGAAAGAATATTTATAATTGAATTGATAAAGGTACACTCATTATATTCATTACATATAAAGTTACATCTTTCAAGCATTTTGTTTTAATGTTGATACTATTTGAATAATTTGCTCAAAATTGAATGTCCTAATAATTTGAAATTCTAGATATCAAGACCTATCTACAGTAAAACTAAAAAAAAGTAATTTTGTGTGTAATACATAATGAGAGTTGACTTTTTAAAATTTAATTATAAACATGAACTATTTTATTATGTACAATTATGAACTAGTTTATACTCCGTACTGATTCTGTAATACCTCCTTGAACAAATACAATAGTTCACCATATCTGAGCCTCCTGAACCTGTGAAATTCTGGGCAGGGATTTGAGGCTGTTCTTCACCATAATGTGAAATTTCGTTCACACTGCACCTTCATAGTACTAAGCAAAATGTTTTTAAAGTGTTAAAAATGTTTTAAAAATAATTTTATTAAAAAATAGAATGTGTTAAATGTATATACATTTATAAAAATAAAATCTTGCTATAGGGTGAACTTTCACTTTAAATTAGAGCTTGTTGTATTATTTATTCATAATGGGCGTGGCAAAAGATAATATCAAAAGGCTGATGATGCGCATGCGCAAATGGTCTTAGTTGGTCTCGGCTGTGAAAACGTAAGAACGGCTCTCCGCTCCCGCGAATGAAACGCTTCAAGTTTTTAATCTGCGGCATTACGAACTGTGGATTTAGAAACATGAACAAGAAATGTACTTTGAGATTGAGACAAGCGTAACGTTTCTGGACTGTTTTTTCTTTCCTGTGTGTAAACGGGATGGCGAGTTCACAAAGCGACCCCTTGTCCTGATCCTGAGGTAGGTACCTTCGCGTCTCAGTCCTGATGGTAGATGCCTTGATCGCTTGCTGCCTAAGAAATCAGTATTGAGTTAAAGTCGTTTGTAACCGTCTCACCTTTAAAACGCATATATTAGACATCAATATACTTCCAGTTTTTAATTGTAAACTTTTATACAAGATACTATTAGACGCGATTTTATGCCTTCCTCCCTCGTAATGCAGCCTAGGCAGGCAGCACGTGTTAGGTTTCAGACACAGCCGCTGTGGCCAGGAGTGCGTCTCAATACACGGCGAGAGCCCTGCTGCCTACGTAGGCAGATTTGTACTTCGGTTGCATCTTAGCATTTCATCAGTCCCAAAATTACTATTTTCTTTCTTTCTCGTAAGGCTGGATTATTATTTTATGACCTGATGTTATAACATTGCTTAATATGCAAGTGAAAATGTTCAAAAACAGTATCATAACCTAGCAAAGGGAGTGAAAAGCAGCAAAGTTAGCATGTTCACTTACAATATAACAAATGTGATAAAGCTACTAAAATAAACATGTCACTGTAGACAGTTGACTGTGTATTGAGACATTGTTAGTTGGCTTGTTAGATATCTGAACTGTTTTAGGTGTGTATGTATACCTATTCGGTGTCTTCAGTCATGACCATCTCATTGTATCTACACTCATTGTCCATTTTAGCTCCACAGACCATACAGGTGCACTTTGTAGATCTACAATTACAGACTGTAGTCCATCTGTTTCTTTGTATACTTTGTACTTTTTTCCACTGTTCAGTACCCCACAGAGCAGGTAAATCATTCTCGGCTCTTCAGTGACGATGACGTGGTGGTGGTGTGTTAGATTCGAGACACAGCAGAGCTGCTGATGTTTTTAATCACCTCAGTGTCATTACTGGAGTGAAAATAGTGACCAACCAACCAACAGCATCAGGACTAGAGGACCAACACAAACTGTGCTGAGCTGGTATCTGTACAAATTTCTCCTATATGGTCAGTAGAGCTAAAGTGTACAATAAGTGTAAAAACAAGGAGGTGGTCATAAACTTCTGATATGACTTTGTATAAATATCACCAGATGAATATCTTATTGAGCTTTGCATCCAACAAATAAAAGAAAATTGTGAACGTAATTCTGTGACAAACTTTCAAAGTTTATGTTCATTTACACACAAAGTGACATATTACAAGCCTTTGTTTGTTTGTTGATCCCCCTTAGAAAAAGTCATAGTACCATCATGGTAGTGTCCAAAAAAATCAGCTTACTGATGGTAATGAGCGATGTCCCATTTTTTGGACATTAATGAATGAATTTAAGCAGCATATATTCAACTTTATGGTACAAGCTTCTATGAGAGAACTGCACGTGTGGTGTCATTTTGTGCAGACAGCACTGAAATTCAAATGTCACAGTGTTTGCAGAAATGACAACCTGGTAAGCAGGAACTATTTGTTCGTCACAGGCAGCTGCACAGGCTTTTAAATGTAAATGAATGCAGGTTAACCAGCACTGACAGGTGGTAGGTCAGCAGTGCCTGTAGGAATACAGAGAGTTGGCTTTTAGGAGAACTAATCTACAGAATGTGTTGCGGTCCTGCTCTTCACTAATCTGAAGAGGCAGAGCTTAATTTTAGCTCACATTCTGCCTAGACCTGTTTGTCATGCCATGTCCAAGCTGTAACACGTTACATACTTTACACAGATTATGAAATGTGTTTGTAATACTACTGAATACGCAAACAGTACTTCGTTTCATTGAGCTAAAACTCTATTTCTGATATTATTGGTTGCATGGGTGGTGTATGACCTTAATGTGTTCTCTTTCTCCAGATTTGACCCATCAACTGCGTGGAGTTTGCACATAATGGCTGAGGAAGACTGAGAGTTTCAGGCTTGTGATTGTTTTTATTGACAGTGTGGGCAGAATGTTGCCAGGTGTAGGCGTGTTCGGGACCGGTCGGACGGTACGTGCTCTGGTGCCATTGCTCCAAAAGGAAGGCTTTCCTGTTCAAGCTGTGTGGGGACGGACTCAGGAAGAAGCAAAGCGCTTGGCTAATGAACTGGACATTCCCTTCTTTACCAGCCAGTCGGATGATGTCCTGCTCCACCCAGAGGTCCACCTTGTGTGCATTCTTACACCACCGCCGCACACTCGGCAGATTGCAGTCAAAGCTTTAGGTTGGGCTTCACAAGCATCTCTCACTCTCTTTATCTCGGGCATCTGTGTACTAACCGGATTAGCTTAGGTTCCTTCCTGGACCCCACCCAAGTGCTTACATTACCACAGCTGCAGGGAATGGTTCCTCCAGTGCTGATAGAACGTTTTCTCAACGTTCTATAAGCTCAAGGGGATGGAAAGATCAGGATACGCGCCACTGAAAAAATGTCATTCCAGCTCAGTCCTCCTGACGTCACCAGGCAGTGGAGAAACTTAATTTAATACTTGTTTTTTTTGGTCCTCAGGAATGTTAAACAGTATTTATATTGGCCTAGTTCAATAAGGATACTTCAGTACATGGCAGTTAAAATTAAGCTCAAACACT
The DNA here is from genome assembly GCA_036984385.1 of Crenuchus spilurus. Taxonomy (NCBI): domain Eukaryota; kingdom Metazoa; phylum Chordata; class Actinopteri; order Characiformes; family Crenuchidae; genus Crenuchus; species Crenuchus spilurus. The sequence continues at coordinate 82,659 of BRDA01006219.1, forward strand.
GTCTCCTCCTTCAAACAAACCTGACCTTAAAACAATCCAATTCCAAAATCCTGGACAGTTTTGTAAAAGCCTCCAGATTTCACATAAACTACATCCAGCATTAAAGTTTCACTTCTCACTCAAGGTCGGCCAAACATCCTCTTAATAACAGCTATTCTCTTCACACACCACCTCTCTGACACTTCTCTTCCATACCGTCCACCTCTTCTCTCTCCTGTTTTTCCTCAGCTCTCCTCTTTTTTCTCTTTAATCACCTCCTCTCTCAACACTTTCAAAATCAGAACTGAATATGATTTCCTGTGGGCACTGGACCAAAAGAGAGAATAATAAATGAGCATAAAATGTATATATTTTTTTATCATTTATTTTTACGTTTTTGCCTATTTTTATCCCTTTTCCAATGTAGTGGTAGCCAATTAGCCCATCCCTCCGTTAGGCCTCTCCCCATCACTTTGCAATGTCCCTGACTCTAGGAGGGTGCAGACAAGCACAAGCCTCCTCTGTTGCGTGTGATCCAGCCACTGCCTCTTTCCGAACCACTGCTGATACACAGTCACTGGAGAGCCTAATGCGCTCGGCGGAAGGCACACAGGGTCCCCAGCTCTGATTGGACCAATCAGTAGACGCCTGAGCCAGCGGACATTGCAATATGAAAGTAATAGAGTGAGAGAGCCTTCTACCCGCCCAGAGAGAGCACTGCCAATGTTTGCTCTCTTGAGCCCCGGCTGTTGATGGCAAACAGCATGACCGGGATTCAAACTCGCGATCATAGTGGTCTGGTCATAGTGGTAGCGTCTTTGCCCACTGAGCCACTCGGGGCCCATAAAATGTATGTATATATATTTAAAAAACACTCAGAGCAGAGCTGTCAAAATTTGATTTTTATTTCCCAAAAAAAATCAGGCAAATGATCTGATTTTGTGATCATACTTTCACTAACCACCTCACATGCTTTTCTTGCATACTGTGTAAATCAATTAACTTCTCTATTGTTCCAGTTATTCTCAGCTCTCCATTGGATGGGTTTCCTTTCCTACCCGTTTTTTTGGGATTAAAAAATTAAATGAGAGCAAACGACAATTAATCCAACAGGACTAACTACAGCTTTCTGTGGGCACAAACTTTTATGTAAAAGAATTCTGTTAAATATGGTCTGTAAAACAGTCACAGCAGAGCTTAATAGGTTATTCATGAGCTCACCATAAAGGGACAAATGTATTACTTTAGGGAGAGGTCAAATAAAGTTTTAAATGGGCAGTTCAGTCACACATCTTCTGTCTAGACATCAGAGAACAGTTTAATTTGAAAAAAATGAAATGAGTAGATGCACTAAAAGGTTTTCCAGGAGTTGTTGTTTTGGTTAATTGAGTTGCTTTGTCTTTGGTGTGCTTGTGTGTGTCTGTAGGAATAGGAAAGAATGTGATCAGTGAGCAGGCTGCCACATTAACAGATGCCTGTAAGATGGTGACAGCAGCACGGTATTACCCCCAATTGATGAGCATCATGAGCAACGGACTGCGCTTCCTTCCTGCCTTTGTCCGGATGAAGCATCTGCTGGGGGAGGGTTATTGCGGGACATTGCAGGTACATAGACATTTTCACAACTGTTAAGAGTGGCTGTATTATATAATTTTACCAAATATCTCTATGCCAGGTGCTTTCAGGAAATGAGCAGAGGTCCACAGATCAGATGTGAAAGGTACACTTGTGTAACCCTGATAGCAATGTTGATTTGGCCAAAACCTCATCTGGCATTTTCTGGTGCCTCACATGGAGTAATAGGTCAGAATTTGGGTTCTGACTACCTACTGGTCAAATATTTTTTGTCTCTTTGGTGCATTTTTTTATATTTATAAACGGTGCTGTTTAACATGTATTAATGTTTTCATTGATGTAATTATTATCCTTCTTATTAGAGTGAATTATTATGGTTGTGCATCACAAATCCATATAGTTATAAATATATTGTTAGCAACCAGCTAGCAACTTCATGACAACTGCCTACCAACACCAAAGCAACTATTTAGCAACCAGCACACTTGCAAAAACAGTTGAACCTTATTGGTCATGTAGCAGCAGCTTGAAAGTGGGAACCACTTAATTGTTCGACCTTTGTTTTCCATAACCCATAATAATAAGCCCCCCCAGACAAAAAAAAGTCAACTGGCATGTTTAAGGTGGTAGTAACTTCAGGCTCCTGACCTATTTTTCACACATCAAATGAGACCTTCACTGCACTGTGCCACCTCTTCTCAGTCTATGTGCCATCTGCAGGAGCCTGAAGGTACTACCTCCTTAAACACGCAACTTGATAATTGCCTTTAAGAGCATAACCCTCCACATCAGAACTATCCACTCAAACACTAGTTTAACAGCTAAATCTCTGACAACTACATCTGGACCATCATTCCCTGGGTCACCAACAAATGTGTGCCAGGTTCAGGCCTCAAACATACTCTCTTTTTCTTTTAACAGGTTTGTGAAGCACGGGTATATGGAGGCTCTCTGCTTAGTCAGTCATATGGCTGGGCATGGGAGGAGCTGATGGGGGGTGGCGGCTTGCACACAATCGGCTCCTGCATCATTGACCTCCTGAGCCACCTGACAGGGAGGCGAGCAGTTCGTGTGCATGGAATGCTGCGGACCTTTGATCGGCAGGGTGGCACAGGAGGCGGTATCCGCTCTGTGACCGCTGATGACTATGCTTGCTTTCAGCTACTGATGAGTGGCGGCGTGGTGTGTAGTGTGACACTGAACTTTAACCTCCCAGGTGCTGATCTACATGAGGTCATGCTGGTGGGATCGTCTGGGAGACTCATTGCCAGGGGCACCGAGCTGTATGGCCAGAGCAAGGACACGCATGGGGAGGAGCTTGTTTTAAGTGATGGTGGTTCAGGGGCTGGTCCGTCTGTCACTGGACTGAATGCTATGGTGACTCAGCTCCGCCTGTCTTTCCAGGTGCAGGAGGACAGGCGCTCGTGGGCACGGCATCCGGTTTCAATGGCGGCTACTTTTGAGGATGGTCTGTATGTTCAGACTGTCGTTGATGCTGTCAAACGGTCAAATCGCACTGGAGAGTGGGAAGCTGTGGAGGTCAGGATCCAGGATATAGATCCAAACCACAACCACAGAACCCTGCCTAATTAACACTGTACTGTAAATGTCAAATCAGGCTTTATTTGACCAAATTCTGACTAAAAGCATGACTTGAATGCTTTTACAGCCAACAGGGTCTATTTAACGTAAATGTGTGTAACACTGAGATGTAACAATATTTTAAGAAGGTTTTTTTTATTATTTTGTCTGAGACTAAAACACTGGAGTTACATTACTGTAAGGGCTTTTTGTCTAGTCAAACAAGCTTAGCTGTGAAGTCGTTTATTATTGTATTTACACATTTTAACATGAAAAGGTAAATATCAATGCCAGAATATTCTAATATTGCAAAACCAAGATTTTAAAGTGCTCATTTAGAGTTTGAAGCTGATACGAAGGCAAAAGCTCTCCTAATGAATCTGTATACTGGACCTGCAGATGTACCTTTTGCTGCGAGTTATTGTCTGCTGGTAGAAGCTGATTTCTAATAAGCTGCACAGTTCACATATTTATGTTTTATTCCAGGATTTGTCTGTACTTACTTCTATTTAAAAGAGACATAGAGAAGAGAAACTTAGGTAGGCAACAGTTTACCTTTCCATTTAACAGACGTGTTCCTAATTTAATAAACTAGTTTTAATGATTGTGTACAAGTGTGTTCACCTAAACTAAGTTCTGAGAATGCTTTGTGAATTTTAAAGGATGCCATCTGGCTGTATCATTCAATTTGGGTGTGTTTCTTTTTTTATTAATGTTTTTCCACAAGGCTTCAGTATCTATAAACAGTGTTGGGAACGTTACTTTAAAAAAGTAATTAGTTATAGTTAGTAACTGAATTACTCTATAATAAAAGTAACTCGTTACCAGGGAAAGTAACTATTTGCATTACAGTTTAAGGATTTTTTGAAAAAGCAGTTTTCAGTCAGTTGAAATGAGTAGATCAGAAAGGTGTTTGTACATAACTTTTGATATTTATTGCACATCAACAGACCAGTGCAGGATAAAATCCTTTAAAATACCAAATCTTTGTAAAAAAAAAAACAGCAAAAGTAAACAGTTACACTATATAAACTGCATTTACATCTATCAAATTCAATTCTCTCAACCTGAGACAACTGGTTTGTTCACAACAGAAGTCAACTTAACAACAAAACCTCTATAGTCTTATTCTTCAAAAATCAAGCCTTTGCTGCTTGGCGGACTTTGCTCAGAGTCCTTTGCTAGTGGACGGCTTACTACTCATCTGTGGTGTCGGTGTTTAGCCACTAACTTTGTAGCTGCGCGGGTTGTTGTGAGATGCTTCATTAAATTATAGTTGCTTACAGTGGATGTCGACAAAGTCTTCGCCCGAGGACATAATGTACACATTACATGCACATTTTTGCCTTTAACCTCAATGAATTTAAA
>BRDA01006219.1:125654-137918 GCA_036984385.1 Crenuchus spilurus
GTCTTCACCCTCCTAGAGTCAGGGACAGTGCAAAGTGATGGGGAGAGGCCCCTAGCTGATGGGATGAGTTAATTGGCTGCTACCACATTGGGAAGAAGAGAAAATGGGCAAAAAATGGGCACCTGTTAGAAACAATATAGGATTATATTGTGTTGTATACCGAGGACAAAAATGTTCCTGTATGGCACTCAGACTGTGTGTATTCTTTGCATTAAGCAACAGCATATGATTATAAATATGACAAAACAACTTTACCTTCATCTTGCAAACAGACCAGAGGTGGAAGAATAAATTTTGGGGAAAGTCTTTGGAGATAATGCCAGCTGGAATGGTAAATGTAACTCTGCCAAGGTGAGATGATCGCCGTCTTTTTTTAATGGACCAAAGGTTTCTTACCATTGAGATGTTTAAATGAAAGACTCTGATCTATGATGCTTCTTTAGGTACGGAGAACACTACGAGTGGAATAAAGTGGTGACCTGCATTCACAATGTCCTCAGTCAACAGCGATACCTGGAGCACTATGGGGAGGCCATCATTCGCATCCTCAACAGCTCAGTCTGCACCTGTAAGATCACATTTGTGAAGGTAAAGTTAAACCTGAAGATATAATATTTAATGATTAACATTATATAATATAATGAATGAAAAACATGTTACATGTGTGGTTCTTTGATCCCAGTTTTGCTAAAGTCAAAATACAGTGGAACCTCGGTAATCTGTTCTGAACTGCCTAATGATAACCCAAATGAAAGATAAGTGAAGCAATACTTCGCATATGAAATTATGTAAATCCAATTAATCTGTTCCAGACACTCCAAAATATTAACAAAATACATTTTATATAGAATAACTATAGTTTTACATACAGAACACAATGAGAAATAAACACAAAAGACTAATGAAATGGATAAATGAACATTTAACATCACTCTTACAGGTTTACGCTCTGTTTTAGAGAGTGCTGGTGTGGTCCAGTTGCAGCCTTTGTTTTGTACACTGGTTCTTGGGTGATTTCGGCCGCTATTTGTTTTTGCACCCATTCTCAGTGCTGCAATCCATCGCTTTAGTGTGCTGTGTTTTAGTTTGTTTTGAGCATTATCGATGAGAAACAAAACCAGAGAAACAATGCGTGGGTAGTTGCTTAGTTTTTGTGAAATTAGCAGCAAGTCATGTGGGCACGTCGATGAAAACCGGGTGGATGAATGATAACTGGGACAAAATTTCCCTGAAAAAAGTCAGTGATAACAGAATTGTACAATAACCAGCGCAAATGATAACCGATGTTCCACTGTATGTAAATTGACATTTTAACTATTATTTATGTATGTATTTATTTATTTATTTTTCAATTACCAAGCCTGATCTGGGGGTGCACTTGAATTTTGTTGTATATCTGTACAAAGACTATAAAGATTATTTCAAGTCAAGTTTAAAAATATGAGTGGTAAGAACCTTTTAATAATAATAAAAAACTATAATAAAATTATATTTAAATGTATGTTTATAATTGATACGCAGAACCTGATATGGATGTGGCCTCATGCTCTCTCTTTCTTTCTCAGTCTCGCTACTGGGGATCAGATACAAATAAAAATGAGGTTCAAGGTCAGGTACTTGACCAGAGTGGTAACGTCGTGCACAGATTTGGAGGTTTTTGGCATGAGGGGATCTTCTGTGATACGCTGCCCAACCCACAGTGTATTTGGAAGCCAAGTAAGTACAGAGTGGTCATGTGGTTGTTATAGTTATATTTACTATTTAAGGATTTTCTAAAAATTAAAAATATTTAATATACAATGTTTTTTTAAGCATTCTTTGCAGTCTGAAGAACCATGCTAGCACATCTCTGATATCAATAACTTGTGGTATGAGATGGCAGGCAGCGACAAGTGACCTCAAAGCCATAAACACTATACTTTATCTTACACCTCTTGATAAAGCGTGTCTATCAACATTCATCAGAAACTGCTTCATTTCTCTGATCAGTATTTAAGTTCTTGGGCCTGACTAACTGTAGCCTTCACGGAATGTGCTAGAAGTATTTTTTGATGTCCATAAAAACTCCTAGTATCTCCAAAATGGTAGCTTTGCTTCACTGATAATAAAGCTCTGACTTGTACATTCACCACAGAATGCTTACACAATACAAGGTTTAAGTAGCTAATCCTGTCTTGCAGATCGTCAGCCTAAGGACTACCTGCTGTACTACGGTTTCTCTCGATTTGCTCTGGAATTGAATGAGTTGATCCCTGACCTCAAACCCCTACTGCCTCCTACAGACACACGTCTGAGGCCTGACCAGAGGTGAGACTGTTAGTCTTTGAAGGCCAGAAGATGATGTTGATCTGTGTCCTTTTTATGCACTTTGACCAACCCTTAACACCCAAATATAGAGCGCTCACATTTGAACACCATCACTGTTTTCAGGATGCTGGAGGAAGGCAGAGTGGAGGAGTCAGACAAGAAGAAAGACGCAGTAGAAGAAAGACAAAGAGAGCGTCGGAAAATGCTCGCTAAGAGAGGAGAGGAGCACATCCCTCGCTTCTTCAGGTGAGAACTTCTCACGTTGTATCTTTTTTTTATAGAAATTGAACTATACACTGTAAAAACAGCACTACTTGAAATAAGACAAATATTCCTAAATGTGATCAAATTTTCTTGTTTTGAGAAAAAAAACTCGCCAGTATGGTAAGCAAAGGTTGCTTGGCTAGAATTCTTATAACTAGCAAATGAATGTATCTCATATGTGTTTTTAAATTAAACAAAATTGTCAAAAATTAAAGAAAATTGTGCTTCTTACAAGCAAAAATTGTTTATCTTAAGAAATATATATTTTTTAAATGAGTTTTACGAACTCTTGATTTAGAGTCATTAAATACATTTCTTAAATTGAGAATTTGTTTGAGTGGCCTTATTCTTTAAATAAGGAAAATAATATTATTCTTATTCTGGAATTTAAACCAAACCATAGTCAGACCCTGTAACTGGTAAATAAAGCTCAAGATGAGCTGAAATATCTTATTGAGAAAACGTTAGACATATGTTCTTAGAATGAGCTGAATTTTCTTGTGCAAAACTTGCTTGTTAAGAATATTTTTTTTCTTTTTAGACAAAAAATAAAAAAAAGTCAATGAAGAACGTTTTTTTTGCTTTCTTAAAAAACATTTTTTGCAGTGTAAATTTCTAGGGCCCAGATTGGCTCATCAGACTAAGGCGCTGTCACTATGATCTGAGGATCGCAAGTGTAAATCCCGATCATACTGCTTGTCATTGGCAGCCGGGGCCGGAGAGAGCAAAATTGGCCTTGATAAGATGGCACTCTCCCCCCAGCACTACTAAGTAATCTCAGCTAACAAAAGAACGTTGCAAGAATGTTCCATTTAGGTTGTGCTAATGTTTATAGAATGTTATGGTGTGGAGTTCTTGCCTGGTTATCAGAATGTTAGGTGTGAACATTAGGCTAGAACGTTCTTTGAACATTCCCTTAATGTTATTATCAATCAATCAATCAATCAAAATGTATTTATATAGCGCTTTTTACAACGGACGTTGTCACAAAGCAGCTTTACATAATTAGTATCAGACAATTTGAATCTAACCCCGATGTGAGCAAGCCGAGGGCAACAGTGGCAAGGGAAAACTCCCTCAAGGCTTGAGGAAGAAACCTTGGGAGGAACCAGACTCACAAAGGGGATCCATCCTCCTCTGATCAAACTACTGATAAAGATTTACATCCTTAGTTAAGTCTGACATTGTGCTGTAGTGTAAAACAATAAAGATATTAATAATAGTGATCATTGCATCCATACTAGGTATCATAATTAAAATGCAGAAGCATTAGAGCTTCAGTCCAATCATTGCTAGTAGTAGATGTAAGTGAGCAGCAGGTCTGGTGTCTACCGTTATTATTATTATACACCCGGTCAGGTGGCAAACAGGGAACATTCGTTCATCGTTAGGCTTACGTTAGGCTGTAATGTTATATCTAGGTTTGTTCAAACTTTAGTCAAAACCTTCAAAGAATGTTCCAGGAACGTTGTCATTTAACAGAACCATGCAAGAACGATACCAGAACATCAGTTCGGTGTTACATGGGATGTCGGCTGGCTCAGGCGTCTGCCATGTGATCCATCAGAACTGGGGGTCCTGCGCTTTCCTCCGAGCACATTGGCTGCCTAGCGGTGATGTATTGGCAGCAGTTCGATAAAAGGCGGAGCTTGACTTCACATTGACCTACATTGACCTGTGTTAGTCTGCCCCCTCCTAGAGTCAGAGACATTACAAGTGATGGGGAGAGTTAACGAATGGGCGGGTCGATTGGCTATTAACACATTAGGGAGAAATTCAGGGTACAAAAACAAAAACGAAATACTAATTTCTCTCTCTTTAATTTTATGCAGGAAATCTGTTGACGCAGCAGGTAGAGATGTTTGGGTGACAAATGGAACTTACTGGAAGCTCAGAGAGAATCCTGGATTTGCCAACATCAAAAATTTGGAGTTGTGGTGAAGTGCAGAGAGAGACAAAGAGTTGTTGTTGATCACGCTGTGGAGCATGGATGAACTGCCCAGGACTTACTGAGCAAGGATGGTGCTCATGTCTAAGGACCAGTGTGTAGAAACTGACTCAAAAAGCTTGTGCCTGTGGCACCAATGAAACATTTGATTCTGTGCATGATCATGTCATGTCCTGCTAGTGCTCTCCACCAAAGTGAAAGAAACATCTGATATTGTGTACGTTGTGTCTAGCTTAAGCCTTAACTCTTATTCCTGATGCAGATCAGTAGCCACACATGTAGATAAGAAAGAGAAGACTGAGTCTTCTCTATAAAGTCTGACTTATCCATCCGTTCAATCATAGCAACCGTTGCTAGGTTGGGGAAGTTTATAGATGAGACCCTAACCCAAACATTTAGGATAAAAATGCGGGGCTGGTATATGTTTTTGTAGCAAATTAACAATGTTTAAATAGTTACATGAATAACAAAACTTTTTTATATATATTAAACTACAGGGGTTAGACAATGAAAGTGAAACAGCTGGTTTTAGACCACAATAATGTATTAGTAGGTGTAGGGCCTCCTTTTACAGCCAATACAGGGTCAATTTATCTTGGGAATGACATATACAAGTCCTGCACAGTGGTCAGAGGGATTTTAAGCCATTCTTCTTGCAGGATAGTGGTCAGGTCACTACGTGATGCTGGTGGAGGAAACCGTTTCCTGACTCGCTCCTCCAAAACACCCCAAAGTGGCTCAATAATATTTAGACACAAAGACTTGCTGTCTTGGTCACAGATGCGCCAGCAATACGAGCACCAACAATTTGTCCTCTTTTGAACTCTGGTATGTCACCATAATGTTGTGTGCATTGTAATATACTATATAACTGTGCTCTTACCTGCTAACTGAACCTTCACACTCTGCTCTTACTGGTGCAATGTGACATTAATGAAGATTGGCCACCAGACTGGTCCAGTTTAGCCATGAAACCTCCCTCACTAACATGACAGCTGTTTCATTGTCTAACCCCTGTACATATCCTGTATATTTGATGTTGAAAATGTGCTAAGATGACAGATGTAATATACACTTTTCCACAAATAATTCCCACTTTTACATTCGTAGCGAAGGTAGCGAAGGTTCTGGTGCCACGAATGGACCCCATCCCGTCCATCTGCAGTGTTTCTGGTCCATCATGGCCAACTGAGATTACACTACGTTTTTATTTATTTATTTTAGGACTCTCAGTTGTATACAGCAGTATGACAGTTTAGCATTAACTGTAGTGGTTTAAGTGGTTTATTTTGATGCAAAGGTGATTTTTTTGTACATTTTCTTTAAATCTCTTAACTTATATACAAGTCGTGGTTCTTGTGCTGAAAACCAAAAAGATCGTGTTGCACGTGTAAGTACATTAACTCTATTTCAAAGTCACAGCTCAATGCAGAGCGGCTTCCTCTAATAGGATTAATTCTAATTTGGTCCCATCACACAGGAACCACACAGTCTGCACAGAGAGGAAGAGCATTATACAAATGATACTGTTTGTCTTAGCGATAACACATTTTATATGTACGTTTAAATGCAATTCATACATGGTTCTATGTTATTAGAGAATATTAAATGATGAATAAATATGAATCACGTGTCATTGCAAACAAAGAATGCATTTTTGAATTTAGAACAAGCCACTTCCTTTTAGATTTCGCAGAAACATTCAGTGTGTGAGCAGGTTTTCAATAAATAAACTCCATAACAAAGGCACGACGGTTGTAAACAATACATAACAATGCCAACACTGCGTCATATTTAACAAATAAAAGATTGGCGATGGAAAACGTTGCATATTTCAGCTTTTATTACATTTAGAACTGTTCAAATACTGTACATTTATCCAAATAATTCTGCAAGCGTTTCTAATACACATTATCCCCAGTGTGCACGAATTCTTCAGTTTAACAGAGCTCTGCTTGCCTGTATCTGAGTTCAGATGGTTCCAGAGGAACAACACATAAATATAACCTTCAAACAACCTGATGCTGATGCTGACATGGTGTGTCCTTGAAAAAGCTTCCGAGAGGCAAGTAATTTTGTGAATCTTGATGTACCCCTCTAGGTTATGCCTAAAAAGAACTTGAATGGCCACTAGGGGTCACCTAAAACATAGGTTTTCATATCCGAACAATATTATACACCTCCTGTAGGAGTACAGTGTGGACTGTAACAAAGACCTAAAACCAAAACATCATTAAAAATGAATTTAAAATTAAATTAATATCTTCTGTAATTGCACTTGAAATCAGAAACGGTTCACCAACAGTAACTCTCAGTTCAGATCGTAGCCGGACATTGTTGACAAATCTCAAGTAACTAAACTTTAAATTATGATGAATTTCCAAATGCCCATCACTTTTCCTGTGTCACGGGTTGAACTGTTCACTGGCTCGTATTTGCCCTGAGCGTAATAAATCTGACCAATGCGGTGGGTTTATAACCCGACCCTGTAAGCTGATTGTCCTCTTGGTTATATTGCTAGCATTTCATTTGGTTTAGCACAAAGATGAGTATAAACGGCTCCCGAGTTAAGGTAAGCAAAGCCCAAGTCACCGGTTTGAAGGTCAGTGATGGCACAATGAAGCTTTGAGTTTCCATCAGCTGTGTTTCAACACATTACAATTTTTTTGGAAAGCTCTAAAAAACACAACAAAGGTTCAGAAAAAAAAACAAATCCATAAAAGTCATATTTTAAAAGTTATTTTTTTTTACAATGCATGTACAAATAACAGGTGCAGTCTTATTATGGAGGTGATGTAGCATTCAGCTGCTGACAAAGACGTATTCAAAGGAATCTAAAGACTGTACTTTTGTCTCCCCTTTTGTGTGTGTGTGTGTGTGTGTTTGTGTGTATGTGTGTGTGTTTATGTATGTGTGTGTGTGTTTAAGTGTGTGTGTGTGTTTATGTATATGTGTGTTTATGTATGTATGTGTGTGTTATGTATATGTGTGTATGTGTAAGTGTGTGTGTTTATGTTTGTGTGTGTTTGTTTGTGTGTGTTCATGTATATGTGTGTTTGTGTGTGTAGGTGTGTGTGTGTGTTTGTTCATGTATGTGTGTTTGTGTGTGTTCAAGTGTGTGTGTGTGTTTGTGTGTGTGTTTATGTATATGTGTGTTTAATAATGTGTGTGTTTATCTGTGTGTGTTTCTTTTTGTGTCTTTGTGTGTGTGTTAATGTGTTTGTTAATGTGTGTGTGTGTGCGTGTTTGTGTTTATGTATATGTGTGTGTGTGTGTTTATCTGTACATACATACATACACATTATACTTATATAGCGCCTTTCTAGACACCCAAGGACGCTTTACAATCAACACACTCCATTTACACACACCGGTGAGAAGCGCCAGCCAATCGCGCACAGCGTACTCTCAACCGGAAGCGACCGTCCACCTGGAGGACTGCATCGAGCACTAGGTGATCACCCAGGACAGAGTGCCAACCATATCTGGGCAAACATACATACATACATACATACATACACACCAGGGTAATTTTAGAGTATCCAATCCACCTGATCTCCATGTTTTTGGACTGTGGGAGGAAACCGGAGACCCCGGAGGAAACCCACACAGACACGGGGAGAACATGGAAACTCCGCTCAGATACGGACTCGAACCCAAGACCTCAGCGCTGAGAGGCGAATGTGCTAACCACTAAGCCACCGTGCCGCCCAAGTGTGCCTGTGTGTTTTTGTGTCTTTGTGTGTGTGTGTGTGTGTGTGTGTGTGTGTGTGTGTGTGTGTGTGTGTTTATGTATATGTGTGTGTTTGTGTGTGTGTGTGTGTTTATGTATATGTGTGTGTCTGTGTGTTAATGTGTTTGTTAATGTGTGTGTGTTTGTGTGTGTGTGTTTGTGTAAGTGTGTTTGTGTTTATGTATATGTGTGTGTGTGTTTGTGTGTGTGTGTGTGTGTTTGTGTATGTATGTGTGTGTGTGTCCCTGCTAAAGCTTTGTAAATCACCTCAGTTGAATATACAGCACTGAAAGAAGAACAGTATGTCTTTCTCTGTGGACTGTTTGTCTTCACAGACTGTGTGCCAGCGTTCTCAGGGTTGCCTCTTTTGCACTGGTGGTCTGTCGCCCACTGAGCTGTCGAAGGTCATTCTCACCTTCCGTGGTCCGCAGGCCCTGATAGGCTCAGACTGTGGGCCTATTCTTCCTCTTTGTCATTGAGGTCTGGGTGTGGGGGCTGTGTGTGTGTGTGTGGGTGCTGCTCTGTTGTCTGACCAAAGATGATGTCCAGTCACCATGATGCCCCTGCCAGGTGTCCGTTTTTCCACCCTGTCTGTCTGCATGTTGTCTTTGCCCTCCTGCTGTGAGAGCCCTGAGACTGCTGCTGGGTTAACTGTCTCATTGTTTTACTGTTGTACTATAATATAGTATTACTGCAAAATAGTGTTTCGCTTTAATTGAAAACAGTTGACGAGGCTGATTGTAGATTAACTACAGGCCTCAGACTCCAAATTCTCTTCATTGGCAAACATTCTCTACTGTGTTGTCTGAGTGTTTAATGCGCTTATTGATTGTGTTTAGCTGTGCAGGGATGCAGGCGTTTCTAAATCGATTACCCACATGACTGTCCAGCTCCATAATGTATTCAAATTTTCCATTATAAATGAATTTGTCCCCTGAAATTAAGAATAGCATGGTGGTACAAAGCTACTGAGCTCTGATGAACAGTAAAATTAGAGTAGATTTAGCAGAGCGGGAGAGCTGAAGGTCAACAGGAAGGAGATAAGACAGACTGAGTGATACGAGCTTTGACATCTCAAACCAGACACTTGCAAATCTATTGTTTCCTCCATTAGCACACACCAGTCTCTCGTAACTTATGACTCTTTTACCTCTTTAGATTAGCTTTAAAGAGGCTGAAATGGTACATGTCTATAACGGTTATCTGAGCACCGCTGTGTACATACATGTGTGTGTGTGTTTGTGAGATGTGCGGGACTGGACAGGTCCTTTGGGGAAGTGTCAGCAGGTGTATGGATTTCTTTAAATCCTAAACTCAGCCAGGTCTGTTTTGTGTGTGTGTGCGTATGTCTCCAGGCCAGTGTTTCAGTATAGTCACATCGTCTTGACTCCTGAGCACCTCAGCATGTTTGACAGCGACCTTCAGAGCACCTCCAGCTGACCTTAACCTTCCCACAGGTAGCACAGAGAAGGAACACAACGAAGAACATAAGAGGGCCAGCTAGAAAGCTAGAACATGAGACACCACTATTTCAGAGTCCTGTGTAAGCTCTTCATGGCCATTGCTGTCAATGTCAATGCCCCCCCCCACCCGCTGTCCACCTACACCTACCCATGGAGCTTTGGCCCACTCAAGCACTCCCATACAAAAAATAAAAATATTGAAAATATATTACAATATACTGTATTTATATTTTAGAATAAACTGATACCATATAACAGCATCATTTCCATCATATCAAAACCTCATAACGCCAAATAGGGGGATACTTTATCTCCTTTTATTATATTATAGTACCAAAACCAGTTTTACCAGTTTGTCAGCATTGTTAACAGGCAACCTGTAGTATTGGTTTCCTCCTATAACGTTGCCATTTTGGAGATATAAGGTTTTGCAATGACAGTTGTGATAATAATAGATGTTATTTCCATAGGGGACATTGCAGCTCTGGCACATGACACAACTGGGCCAGGTTTGGTGATGCTCAGTGCCTTTCAATGACCATAGAAACCATAGTAGCCTGCATCACTGCTGTTGTCCTTCTCACAAGCATCATTGCCACGGTTTGGAGGGGAATTCTCTGTGCTGGAGGCATAGGGCGACACTCGTCTTTTCTTACTTTCTCCACTCTCAAACAGGCCTGAGTCGGCCGAGTCCACGGATTTGACAGAGGGCGTCTCCATCCAGGGGTCGTCCCCAGCTTCCTTGGGCTTGTCCTGGAGCAGTGGTAGCCTCAGGGACTCCAGGAGCGAGGATGGAGTGTGCAGCCGGGAATTGACGGACGAAGGAGATGAGGATGTGGAAGGGGAGGACACAGGGTGGAACCAGCCGAGGCTGGAGGCGGGTTTTCCAGGGTGGGGGTGGTTGAGGTACTGCGGTGATGGCCTCCCTGTGCTCCATGTCCCGGGACTGCCACTAGATACAGACCCAGAGGTGAAGGGGCTGTCTGGGTAGTAGCTGAGCGGATGGTGGGGCGATGTCTGTAGAGGGAAGGGCTTGTACAGACTATTGGCTGAATAGTCCCCCTCATACGAGTTGAAGTCCAAGCGGTTAGAGGGCACCCCCTGCTGGCTGGGCAGGTACCAGCGGCTGTGGGGGCCAGCAGGAGGGTCTTTGGGGCCCTGGTGCGCCA
Source organism: Crenuchus spilurus (assembly GCA_036984385.1). Taxonomy (NCBI): domain Eukaryota; kingdom Metazoa; phylum Chordata; class Actinopteri; order Characiformes; family Crenuchidae; genus Crenuchus; species Crenuchus spilurus. Next base: position 136,539 of record BRDA01006219.1, read on the forward strand.
TGCTGACAGGCTCACGGCTGTAGAAACGGCTGTGCTGCAGTGGGCTCACATACTGCTCAGGCAGGTAAGGCTGGTGGGGGTAACAGCTGCCTGACATCAGCTGCTGACCTTCTGTGGGGGAGGGGGTGAGGCGGTCCGAGTCAGGAGGCGCATAGAGGCTGCGAGGTGACATCAAAGGTCAAATGTCAATGACTAAACCTCTGCAGAAGTGTTAACTGCACATATCTCAGAGGCAACGTGTGAAGCTTGTTAACACTTTAACTGTAAAGCATTTAAAATTCTTTGTAATTTATTGTTGCTGTCATAATAAAATTATTTTTTTTAGTTTTTAAAATATTGTACATTTTAGTTTCTCCTAAAATTGCTACTTTGTATGATGTTAACATGACAAAACCTGTAGAAGTCCAGATATTCTAAGAAAATATATTAATTGTGTTCATTAAGGTTGTATCTCAAGGGAACAGTTAACAGATGTGGGATAAATAAAGCAATACATCGACAATAGGCCTTAACCCTTTAACATTCTGCTTAAATATTTGGTTAAGTTGCTATATTTTACTGAAGAAGGTGTTGAACATAACACAAAATGATTGCACCATCTCTACCAATCGGTAGAGGTATGTTAGGCTAAAAAGCATCTACTAGAGGTCAGAAATGCAACATTTTCTTGTCTGAATAAAAACCAGGAATAAACTGGATCAGATGCTAAACCGTTAGTGTTGTTGCACCACCACACAGATGAGTGTGGTGTTTAGAAAGAGAACAAAATTAGCATCTTATTGTACAGTTTATGTTCTGATTTTTACCATAAAGTGTCATTGTTTAAAGTGTACATAAAAAACATCTTCACCCCACCCAAAAAATCTTATTTCTTGTTGAGGATGTTAAAGGATTAAGATTAATAACATAATATTTTAATTGTTTACAGTGGTGCTTAAATGTTTGTGAACCCTTTAGAATTTTCTATATTTTTGCATAAATATGACCTAAAACATCATCAGAACGTGAAATTAGAGTTTTCTATCAATGGGATGACAATCAGGTGTGAGGGGGCACCTCCTCAGGGATCTATCAACGTCTGTTCTTCACAACATGTTTGTGTAAGTGATTCATGGCACAAACAAAGGAGATTTGTGAGGGCCTCAGAAAAAAGTTGTTGATGCTCATCAGACTGGAAAAGGTTACAAAACCATCTCTAAACAGTTTGGACTCCACCAATCCACAGTCAGACAGATTGTGTATAAATGGAGGAAATTCAAGACCATTGTTACCTCCTCAGGAGTGATTGACCAACAAAGATCACTCCAAGAGCAAGGCGTGTAATAGACAGCGAGGTCACAAAGGACCCCAGAGTAACTTCTAAACAACTGAAGGCCTCTC
>BRDA01006222.1:7272-22058 GCA_036984385.1 Crenuchus spilurus
AAATGTCTGATACTGATTATGTAAAGCTGCTTTGTGACAATGTCCATTGTAAAAAGCGCTATATAAATAAATTTTGATTGATTGATTGATTTTGGGTCAACAATGGTTTTTGCCTTGGAACTCCCCCACTGATACTATTTTTGCCCAGTCTCTTTCTTATTATTGAATCATGAACACTGACCATAAGTGATGCCTGCAGTGCTTTAGATGTTGCTCTGGGTTCTACTATGACCTCCTGGATGAGTTGTCAATGTACTCTTGGATTAATTTTGGTAGGCCGGCCACTCTTGAGAAGGTCTACCACTGATCCATGTTTCTTCCATTCGTGGATGATAGCTTTCTCTATGGTTCAAAGGAGTCCCAAAGCCTTAGAAATGGCTTTGTAACCTTTTCCAAACTGTAAGATGTCAATGACTTTGCTTCTCATTTGTTCTTGAATTTCTTCAGTTCGGAGCATCATGTGTTGCCTTTTAAGGTATTTTAGCCTACTTCATGCTGTCAGACATGTTCTATTTAAGTGGTGTACAGGTTTTACAGTAATCAGGCCTGGGTGTGACTACTGAAATTGAATCTGGTTAATTGGGGGGGGGTATTTTTTCCACATAGGGCTAGGTTGTTTGGGATGGCTCAGTAAATGAAATCATTATTTAAACCCTGTTTTTTGTATTTCCTCAGGTTATCTCTGATATTAAAATTTGTTTGATAATATGAAACATTTAAGTTTGACAAATGTGCAAAAACAAAAATTTTAAGGTAGTAAATAATTTTTCCCACAGGGATGGATGGATAGATAGATGTGTTTGTTTAATATATGATTGCAACTATATAAGCAACAGGACATTGTAAAGACAAATATTGTTAGCCAGATTTCTTAGATAGTTTGATGCTCTTTGTTCATCATGACCATGAATCACCAACATGGATAGCTTGGACAGGAAGAACCATTTAACTGGCATGGGCAAATTACCAAAAAATGCATACAGAGCAGGAGCTGCTAATATGCATGTTTCTCAACAAATAGAGTTAACCTGTTGCATAAGAGTGCATACATGCACAAACATGTGGAGAACAAATCAGAATGCTAAACAAGTCAGAGTCCATATTTACACAAACATTACAGGGCATTTACATAGCACTAAGCCAGTTAGTAAAATACTTATGTCAAAATGCCTTACCTTAAGGTTCATTGGGTTGACTATGTTGTGTCTGGTGCAGTTTACAGGCCCCTGGGCGATGACCTCCAGTGGATACATGAATTTATGACTCGTAGGACACTTCAGCTGGAGGAGTGTGTGACTGATACGGCTAGGGCCATTATTCACTAACTAAAGTGAAAAAGAGGGAGAGAAAATGTTACGTTATGCAAAATATGATAGAATATCATTGTTGCTTGTCTATACCTCAAAAATACTTTGAAAATAGTCTCTGATTGGTTCTCAGGTGTCCATTAATTCTTTAACAACAGATTAGGTAAAGTTTAATCACCATTCTATATCAATGGTCAACAAGTGCTGAATGTAAAGTAAATTTACAAAGTACATATCTGTTGACTGACCCAGCAATTTTTGCATTCTTACATAAGAATGTAGTTGTTTAGCACAAACAGGTTGGTTTTGTTTCACATTACTCTTCATGATTTCTTTGTAAAAGTCACATTGACACATTGACCAATGTGCTTGCACACAGAGGGATTTGACCTCTGCATTTAAGCTGTAAATGCAGTCAAAAACGCATACACATGCTAGTGACTTAAGTGGCAGTTGGCACACTTGCCTGGAGTGGTGGGCATGAAGGGAGAAGTTGGGGGTTAGGTGCTTTGCTCAAGGGCCCTTCAGATGGGTCCTGTTTATCAGGGGATCAAGATGGAGACCTTTTGGTCTTAAGGCTGATCCCTCTAAAACAGTTGTCCCAAGCTGTTTTTTAATTGCATGTGGAGGGCAGCTCTGATGAACTGATGTACTGCACATAATTATCAACAAATACTTCACATTACTGAGTGCTTACGTACACTTTAGTTTCTAAGGAAATTAATCAGGTGTTTATTTATTGTCACCCTATATACCACAAAATGGTGACTTAACATCTGGTTTTGTTTAAGTACAGTGCAGCTCATGAGATCATTCTCCATAAAATCTCTGTGTTTGTTTCCTTGACTCATCTCTGCAGCCACAGAATCAGCTCTAGAAAGAATAATGAGAGACTTTTCAGGCCCCCAGGCTGAATGGAGGACAGAGAGGGTCTTTACCTCATAGATATGATGCACTAAAGGCCCAACTTCCTGCTCTACGACCACATTCTTAGTCACTCTCCAGTTCGGAAGCGGGAAGAAGACCTTATCTGGTCGGGACACACTGTAAGTGAGAGAGAGAGAAAGACGGAAGTGAGTGAAAAATGAGAACTTTCCAACATGAATTCCAGACAAATAAATAGTGAAAATGTGAACTCACCCCTGTAAAATAACATCAGCCTTCACCACCACCTCCAACATGTACAGGACAACCTCACTCTGGGAATTATTTTCATTTTTGCTGCACAGAGAAAGAGAGATTACTGAGCAACAGGTTTACAGCATGCTACAAGTATAAAAACAGAAGAACGTGCATACCTGCGGATCTGCAGGTCAAACTGCACCATCTCGCGAGTATCTTTCAGTCGTGGCACTGTGAACCGCAGGCCTGCCCACAGCTAAAAGTATTCAGAAGTTTAATAGTAACATTTTCCACACCTATATACTCTACACCTGGCATTGTCAGAGAGTGATGCAGTTGTCAGAGGAACCTGCACTGCATCTTATAGCAGACTACTGTGTAAAGAAGAAGAAAAAGAAAAAAAAAAAAAAAAAAAAAAAAAAAAAAAAAAAAAAAAAAAAAAAAAAAAAAAAAAAAAAAAAAAAAAAAAGCTGACCTGAGGTATGCACGTAAGCTCTTGTTTTCCTTCACACTTGTGGTTTTACTTTTTTTCCAACCAAAGTACACCACACTACACACACAAACAACAGAAATCCCAGATCATATGGGTTCATTTGGTTTTAACTGTGTGCATGAGAAAGGGTTCTGACTTTTCTTATTTTACCTGAGCCTGTACATGACACCAGTCTATAAAGACTTACAAAAAGTCAAGCCAATGCTTTTGTGGTATACTTTTACTTAAAATATAACATTTTAATTAAGATGATATGGAAAGGTTTATCAGAGGTGTATCAGAGCATATTGATCTGTCATTTCCTGGTTTCTTGATAGGAACATACAAAATTGTGGCAAACACAAACAGCAAACACTGGCTTCCGCTACCAGTCCAAAGAGGCTAATCTGACAAGGCAAATCTGGCTAATTTAACCAAATTTTGGCTGCTTGTAAGGTGTGTGATGGTTACTAGAGTGCAACATCAAAATTTCAGAATTTAATTTAAAAAGGTAACAAGTCATATTTTATATGCCTTACACATTAAGTGAGATTTCAAGCCATTTTTACCATTTTAAAATTAGTCAGTATGGCTTACAGTTCATGAAAATCAGAAATTCAGAATCTCAAATTAATGTTTGATTAATGAATTATTTCATTTGGATATTCAAACAGTATCAAAAGTAAAACAACAAATGGCTTGAGATGTGTCACTTTACATGTAATGAATAAAGAATATAAGAACAGAAGCATTTTCACCATATTCTAATTTTTGAAGATGCATTAATATATTTTGTATTATGTATTATAGAACAGTAAAAAAAGTCTTATAAATCATACACTATGTCCACTCAATCTATAAAAAGATTCTGAGTGACTGAAAAGCTTACATTAGTGCCAGACTTCATAGGATTTCCTAGATCGCAGCTGAGATAGCGTGTCTGGTTCTCTGTTTCATAGCTGCAGGTGAGCTGAGTCAAACTCTGGAGAAAGACAAGCAAGAGTTAGTGACTAACTGTAGCCAACAACTCCCAAATGTCCCGTACAAAAGAGTAAGCAATACAAAGTTTAATCTTGTATCTACCATACAGTTTTCACAAGGAAATTGTTTATTTTATTTTTTAAGTTAAGATTAAGATGAACCAATTTGCCAATGTGATTTTCACACAACGGAATTTGACCTCTGCATTTAACCCATTTGTGCAGTGAAACACACACACACGCACACTAGTGAACACACTAGGCTTTGAGAATTTGTGCCCGAAGCGGTGGGCAGCCCTTATCCACCGGCGCCCGGGGAGCAGTTAGGGGGTTAGGTGCCTTGCTCAAGGGCACTTCAGTCATGTCCTGTCTCAGGATCTAACCAGCGACCTTCTGGTCACAAGACCAGATCCTTACCACTAGGCCATGGCTGCCCCAAAAAAAGTATCTGTAAGAATGAACAGGGCCTCTCTAAGACCTTTCACAGCTCGGAACACAACTCAAACTGCATCTGTACAGAATGTCCCAAAAAGTCACCTCATTATTGCGGGCAATTCCACTGTAGTCTGCCTCTGGTGGAAGCACCACGTACAGCTCAGCTTCGTAAGCACCGCCCCCATCATTCCGGGCACTGAAGGTCAAGGTCAGTGAATTGTCATCACCCATGTACACTTCCTTCCTATCCCTGAGCACCCCAAAACAAAAACAAAAATATTAAAATGGTCATATATTTCAAGAAAAAGGTCAAATGTGTTTTAGTATAAGAATATTTTGATCATCCCTGGTTTGGAATTAACTAAACTAACTATATTAGTTTAAGCTAACTTAAATAAGTGAGAACTCCAGTCAGCTATAGCACAGTGCAAAACCTTAATGGGCTAAGGAAATTATTTGCCTGATGTTCAAAAGGACATGACAATGGGGTATCAGGTGAAGAGTAGTAGCATATCAGAAACCACTAACTTTGTGTTCTAAAGTCACTGCAGTAGAGGTGTACTGTGAATGGAGTTCTCATAAATCAAGTGCCACCCAATGACACAATAGTGATGCCTCCATGGGCCATTGATGCCAGATGGGAACAACGACCCCAATGAGTGGAACAGTACCATCGACACCATAGTGGACCAGTTAATGTCTATAAGCAACAAGTGAAAGGAAAAGGACCACCACCTTCGAGTGAACACTCCAAGCCAAGGGTGGTTATTCCAACTAGATGGTAACACACAACTAGACTAGGTGGTCATAATATTCTGATTCTGACTGTGCATATAGAACTTATAAAAATGAAATAATTAATTGTGTCTAAAACACCAAATTCTAAACCCCTAAACCTGAAAAGTATGTACATGGACCAACACCTTTAAAAACATGGGTTCATAGTAGATACTAAATAATTCAGTTGCTAAATAACAAATTTTTAATTAATTTTAAATAACAAATTTAAAGATTTAAAAACTGAACTGACTACAGTTTAATTGGAAAAAAAAAAAAACACCACCACCACTAACTGCTAATAAAGTGTTGTTTTAACTTGGTACTACACTCATTTTAGCCTGACTAGGTGTCAAAACAATTCCTCAATTTCTAGAACAACATTCTTGCTCATTTTTTTCCCCAATGTAACAATAAAGTAACACAGGCAGTTGAGCAGAGGCTACACTGCAAAAAATTAAATCTTAACAAGCAAGAAAATCTTGAAAATCAATAATAGGTCTTGTTTTTTTCATTTAAAAATAACTCATTTGTATGTGTTAGAAAATATTCTAGTTTTTAGAAACTTTGTCTATGATTATCTTTAGATATTTAAGGACTTCCTAAAATGAAACAAGAAATTTGTTTTATATTACTGAAAGTTTTTGAAGCTCTCCGGTATAAAAAAAGAATTTCAAGACAACCTTACTTAATTTAAGAATACATTGCTCTTAAAACTTATACAAGACTAGAAATACAAGATTTAATATATTTTCCAATAAAACTGATGACACTTTATGTGACCAAAAAGTATTTTATTTGGATGATTTTGTTTGCAATTGTGGCAGAGTGCATTGTTTCTATAAAAGAGCAAAAATATTATTACAACAGTGTAAAAACATTCTGTATAAACAGAAAATTTTAAAATGTATAATATGATTACAAACATTGACTGCACACTTCATTAAAAACTATGTTCATTTTCTCAGCTCCACTGAGCATACAGGAAAACTCAATGCTCAGGACCCCACAGGTCCACCACAGAGCAGATATTATTTAGGTGGCCATTCTCTGCATTCTAGTGACACTGACAGGAGGATAATAAAACAAGAAACAGTTCAACATTGTGAAATATACCTTATTATAAGTATTGCAGTCTTAAATTAGAAAGACTTTTTTTGTTTGTTTATTTAAACTTCATATTGAGTGTAAAGTGAATTAAAGGATTCAATTTTTATCAAATGAGGTTTTATGAAAATGCTTAAAACAAGATTAATATGCTAGTTTGGGCATTTTATGGATCATTTTTATGATATTTGATCAAATGAGTCTTGCTTAAATCTAGTTATAATGCCTTATATTAATATATTTTTACTGTTTTTTGAGAGTACAATATTTACAGTGCAAGATTTTTTTTCTTGTTTCTAGAAATCTTAATGAGCTAAATTTTCTCACTATATTGGCTGATAATTTCGCTTGATTCAACTATTCTTTTTCTTATTTTGTTTTTATTTTTCTTATTTTTTAACATATTTTTTTTTGCTGTGTGAAGTTGTAAAACATCACCTAGTCCCCTCCTATATTCCTTCACCCACTGTTCCCATTTTCTTTCCCCTGCTCAGAATTCAATTAGGAATTCCATACAAGGGCCACACAGATGCTTCCAATTACTGCCTGGCATCATAAAGTTGTGCTGAAGCAAAATTCAAACATCAGCGCTGCCTTAGCAGAGGACTGTAAAGCTGTGAGGAATTCAGTATTCACTTTTCAGGCTACATTCAACAGGTCAGCATCATACTTCTAGATTAACTGATTAATATCACTTGTTGTACCTTTGACTACATACAAGTGACAGGCATTTTTATATACATCAGAATAATAAGAAGAAAAAAGGTAATTTGAGTAGTATTCAAATAGCCAAATACAAGTTTGATGCTTCCAGCAAAGACCACTATTGATATACAGTGATATCAATATGTTATGACTACCTACATGTTCAGTGTGAGGTATACTCACTTGTGTTGCCAGCAGTTTGGACATCAAGTTATATCTAAGTTTCATTTCTGTAGTGTTGTCCCATAAAAATACATAATAAAACATGTGCAGAAATATAAGTGATGTATTCCCTTTGGTGAGAACTGCACACTGTAATTCTACAATTACAGAATGTAGTTCATCTGTTACTCTGCATATTTTATCCTTCTTTCACTCTGTTCTTCAATGGTCAGGACCCCCACAGGGCAACCACATAGCAGGTAAATGTAGGTAACCACATAGTATTATTTGGGTGGTGGATCATTCTCAGCACTGTAGTAACATTGACATGGTGGTGGTATGTTAGTGTGTGTGTTGCACAGGTGTGTTGAATGAATCAGACACTGCAGTGATGCTTGAGATTTTAAACTCACTGTATACTTTATTAAACAAACCTATTTTGTTGGTCCACCTTGTAGAGACAGCAGCTCATCTGTTGTTGCACAGATTGTGTTAGTCATCCTCTAGTCCTTTATTGGTGGTTACATGATGCTTCAGGCAGGACAGTTTTGGTTAGTGCCCCGTTTTCATTCCAGCAGTGACACTGAGGTGTTTAAAAACATCAGCAGCACACCACCACTATGTTTGTGTCACTGCAGTACTGAGAATGATCCACCTCCAAAATAATACCTGCTCTGTGAGGGTATCTTGACCACTGAAGAACAGGGTGAAAGGAGGCTAACAAAGTATATGGAGAAACAGATGGACTACAGTCTGTAATTGTAGAACTACAAAGTGCATCTATATAATCAGTTTAACTAAAATGGACAGTGAGTGTAGATATAAAGAGGTGATCATAATATTCTGATATGACTGTGCATTTTGTCACATGAATTATATAAAGAACTACCAGAAGCTATCTGAGAATGTGTTTCAAGTCTATTGTATGCTGAGCATCAGTAGATGTTGAGGTACCATAATCAAAATTAAAAGCAATTTTAAACCATTTTAACATTTTATTTTACAAAAAAATACAGCACTGACTTAAAAAAGTAATCTTAACAATATGTGGACTTTAACTCCACCATACTTGCTCAGCATCTGTTTTAGCCAAGTAGATGTTTTTGTAATCTAGTTTTTACTTGTGACTATAGTGCCCCACTGTGATGATGCCTGTAGACAGCATTTATAAAATAGTGATGATAAATTACCACTGGCAAACAGTAAGAGAATCATGAAAACAATTTCAAGTGTGAGCAATGCAAAAGTGTGGCCGAACATCTTAAACCTGGAGTTGAAAGGCAACAGTGTTACATGCCTTAGCAGAGATTATGGACAGGACTAAAAGACTGTGTTCTCCAAAATGTCTCAGGAGACTTACAGGGGTTAGACAATTAAACTGAAACACCTGTCATTTTAGTGTGGGAGGTTTCATAGCTAAATTGGTCCAGTCTGGTGGCCAATCTTCATTAACTGCACATTGCACCAGTAAGAGCAGAGTGTGAAGGTTCAATTAGCAGGGTAAGAGCACAGTTTTGCTCAAAATATTGCAATGTACACAACATTATGTGTGACATGGGTGTTCAAAAGAGGACAAATTGTTGGTGCACATCTTGCTGGTGCATCTGTGACCAAGACAAAAAGTCTTTGTGTCTAAATATTATTGAGCCACTTTGGGGTGTTTTGGAGGAGCGAGTCAAGAAACAGTTTCCTCCACCAGCATCACATAGTGACCTGGCCACTATCCTGCAAGAAGAATGGCTTAAAATCCCTCTGACCACTGTGCAGGACTTGTATACGTCATTCCCAAGACAAACTGATGCTGTATTGGCCGCAAAAGGACGCCCTACACCATACTAATAAATTATTGTGGTCTAAAACCAGGTGTTTCAGTTTCATTGTCTAACCCCTGTACCTCTAGGCCCACTGTCTCCTCATCTCATTGTCCTACTTTCATTCTGATTAGCCTCTTCATACTACAGCAAGGGTCATCATGATTATTTGTTTAAACCCAATAAAATCATAAAAATGTAATCTTGTTTCAATGTTTGTATATTCTTATACAGGCTTATACACTATTAATCTTGTTCAATAAACTATTACAAACATTTAATTGGCCTTTTTAAGACACAGAGCATGATTCATCCGTTTAATTGGTAGGTTATTCAATTACAAATATCAAAAGTTACAGTTAAAGATATCTTGAAAATGTGTGTGTGCAACATATAGTACAGTACAAAAATTGAAGCTGAATGCAAATAAACAAAAATATGTGCCCAGAAATTAGTGTGCAGAGACATTAGCTACATATCTGGGAAATCAAAGTTGGGCACAGTACTATAAAGACAGAGAAAATGAGGGATATACAGATCTCTGGCAAACAAATCTCTGAATTTTCCAAAACCCAGCTATTTCAGCTATTGATTTCTTATCTGCAGGACACATCACCTGAAGCACATTTTCTGTTTTCCAAACCAGCTCTGTTGTGTATATGTCCAAGTGTGTTTTCACTTGCTAATCTCCGCTGGAAGTACTCTGACTATTAAGAAGATTCTGTGAAGTGTGCAATCAGTTATATTTACTAAACAATAGCAGGAATATTGGTTTCCCCATTTTCTCAATTGCACACTTCTGTTTTCAGTGTCAGCGACTGCTAAATCTGCATAAATGAGCTGCTAAGTTTTACACTCTGAAAAACAAACTTCCCACCATGGGCAGGCATTTTGCCATCATTGCTAAGTGACTTACCCATACACAGAAAGTTTCAGGTCAGGGACACAAATGTTGTCTTCTCCACAATCAAGTAAAATCTGGGCCTGGAACACAAGCATGACAAAAAAAGTGAGAAAAAAAGTCGAGTTGCACCTCAAACCCTTCGATCTTCTAGGCTCGGCTTGAATCACTATCCTTCAAGACACGTGGAAGACTAGCATCAAGACTGTCCTAGCACCCAGGTGGTGGAACAAACTCCAAGTGGCTGTTCAAACAGCAGATTCCCTCAGAGTCTTCAAACGTAGACTATTTCTTGAACACTTAAGCGAGCACTAGTTTAAAACATCTACTGTAATATATTGTAATGCTCTTATATTGTGTTTAATTGTATATTTCCCCTCTTTCTAGGAATTAGTAATGGTTTTGTTCTGACAGTATCTGAACTGAAGAGTGGTTTCAACTCTAACCCGTCTGTATTAGCGAAGATGATTGTTATTGGAAACTGTTGTACGTTGCTCTGGAAAAGAGCATCTGCCAAATGTTGTAAAAGTAATGACTTTGGGTGCAGCATGGTTATATTGTTTACCTGGACCAGGTTCCAGTAGCATGGGCAATATAATTTGTTGCATTTCATATAATAAAATGTATGTTGCAAAGGCCTATGCTTCTGAACAGATGAGTATATGTAATTAAAATATGTCCATAATATGTCTGTATGGTCTGTTCCCCAAAAGCCAAGGACCTGCAGAACCTTCCACAGCTTTACCATCATATGAGAACCACTAACCACATCAGTGCCCATCACAACAGACCACACATGATGCCACCTAGCTTACCACACACACACTCCAACATGCCTTATTCTTAAACAGAGTGAGGGAAGAAATAAAGAATCTTCAGTATAGATTGTGTGACTCAAAAAGCATAAACCGGGAAAGCCTTGACATGGCTAATTGCTTCCGCATGATGCTGTTACTCCGATGTGTGCATGGATGATGCAGATGATGATGAGGATAAGAAATAGAAGAGGGAGATTATAAAGAGTGCAGTGCCCTCCCTGTAATCAAGCCTTACTGGGCTCTAATTAAATCCATAGAGGGAGGCCGCCTTCTCTACAACTCACTAAAGCTGCACGTTGGATTGTTTCCAAACCTTGGAGGAGTTTAAATAAAAAACAACAAAAAAACATGCTACTTATGTTAGTCATGGCAGTTAAAACAGCAACAAACAAGAAAATGTCAAAAAGCAAAGCAAAGAATCAACAAATATCAAAGAAAGCTGAGCCATAAAAAGCATTATTATTAATCATTTGTATTATCTTTATATGTGTGTTGGATACATCGGACATTACAAAACTCCAAAAAAGACAAATGACTGAATATATGACAATTGTGGCAAGGTCAAGAATAATTAAAGGTTTGGCTACAACTTATGCACATAGTCATATCGGAATATTATGACCATTCATGGCTTGGAAAGATTTCAACCAGTGATCATGGCCCACTGTGGCACAATGACTTCTCTGCACCACTCACTGGAGTTGGTGTTCTCTTCTGACACTCAATGTACAAGATATCCTTTCTTGGTACACCTTCACTACAGCAACAGTTTCTCACATTATACTCCTACAATATGGATGAATGCTTAGTGCTAACAAGCTCAAACCCAATCACAGACAGATTTTAAAATGGGGCCACAAAGGTTTTGAGGAAAGCCTTGGTCTGAGTATAGCCAGCTATAGAAGACTTTATAGGATCTGGGAGGCCTGTGCATTCAGAGAACTGTTTCATGGATCTGTTACTGCACTGTGGCAAACATGTGGAGCGAATTAGCAGTAAGAAAGGAAAAAAAAAAAAACTTGTTCGGGTGGAGAAGCACCAGAGGTATCTCAGGGATAACACCAAACTACACAGCTCTATACACACATGACTAAAGTACAATGTCAGTTGAAATACCTAATAATATACACAGTCATATCACAGAATTAGGACCATTTAATTAATTGTGGGAATAACCACCACTTACATAATAAATGATGTTTGCTCAATAGTGATAGACATTGTCCTAATTGTTCGTGTGTTAATTATAGAGGTTAAGTTGTCTACTGTGGTGTTTGAATTGCTCTGTACCACTTGCTGGAAGTCATTGTTCCCGCTGGCACCTCTGTTATGCCACTGGGAAGCAGTCAATGGACAAGATGTCCATTCTCAGTACACCTTTACTATGACAGCTCTAAAACATCCCACAAAGTTTGTGGTTTCTGAGATTTACCACCATTCACCTGATATCTAATCATCATGCCCTTTTGGACACATCCTTTACCCATGATGATTGTTTTACACTCTGCTACAACTGACTGGTGTGTTCACTTATTTACATATGCAGGCAACCCCGTCACATGGCATTTGTGACATCCCAGTCTGAGTTCATTCATAACCAGAGGAGGTCACAATATTCTGATATAACTGAATATAATAAGAAATTGTCCATGTCTAACTCAAACTGAAAAAGCCCTTCCCAAAGTGAGGATCAACTGAGATCAGCTCAGATCTTCCACTGCTGTCCATATGGTGCACAACGTTTATGACAACAGTCACTTGCTGAACATGAATAAAGCTTTATCTTACAGTGGTACAGTTTTGACTACCATAGGAAAACTGCCATGGTAAAAACATATGCAACCATACGCCACATGATTTGTGAGGGCCCCACCTAAAATACAATCCTCTATGAGTACTTCTAAAACACAACTGTTCTGCAGAGGCCCTCTGAACTATTCCTGGTGGAACAATGAAAAGTCTCCCCAGTGTACATTATTTGCATCCCCCCCACATTTTCAAGCTGCTTTCCAGACTCTTTGGAGAACTTCCCAGATGTATGTTTTGAAAATGTGGAGGGAAGTCAGACTAGTTCAGGAGGGGATGGCAAGAAGAATGGGTAAATCAAAGTGCAGCTTATTCTTTGTTTGCACTAGTGCTGTACAATAGATCGTTCACTAATTATCATCACAACATCAGATTTGCAATACTGATTACATCAAATAACCATTTAAAATGTGTTCATTCGGTCTGTTGAACATGTTGATAGTTAAATAAGGGTTTCTGTTATTTCAAGGTATGAAGTGTGGGGCATCACGGTTACGTATGTTCACGTCTGAGCACAAAGGAGTTGGATTAGAGTCCCCATTTGGGTGAAGTTTCCATGTGAAATTGAATTGAATGTACAAAATCATTGGCCAATGTGCTTGCACACAGAGGAATTTGAGCTGTTTGTTGTGAAACACACACACAAACACACACACTAGGGGCAGTGAGCACCCTATATCCACAGGGCCCAGGGAGAAATTGGAGGTTAGGTGCTTCGGCTCAACAATTCTTCACTCATATACTGCAAGGGGATCAAATCGGCAACCTTCTGGTCACAAGACCACATTTCTAACTACCAGGCCACAGGTGCTCCCTGTTCTCCACGGGGTGCGGGCATTTCCTCCAGGGTCTCTGGTTTCCTCCCACAGTCAAATAACATGTACATCAGGTGAACTGGGTACTCTGTATTTGCCCATGTGTGAGAGTGTGAGATCTGGCAACCCGACCTTTGCTCTGTGCTCGTGGCTAAGTTGTTTGTCTCTTGTGCTTGAATTTTTTCCTGCTGTTAATATCTAATACTATCACCGTTTGGCATATTGTATTATTTTACACATTAATCATTGTTAGACTGTTTTACAGACTCTCTTACAGGTTTTATCAGGGTGAGCTACTGAAGGTGGAGTAGCTGTTTGCTACCTCAGCACAGCTTCTTTGGTGTAAGTTTTAATTCAGCACAAGCGGTAAGTACAAGTTTCATTATGGCTGGAGCTGAGCTTTTTGTGTGTTCAGAGCGTGACAAGTACAAACCAGATTCCAAAAAAAGTTGGAACATTAAACAAATTGTGAATAAAAACTGAATGCAATGATGTGGAGGTGCCAACATCTAATATTTTATTCAGAATAGAACACAAATCACAGATCAAAAGTTTAAACTGAGAGAATGTATCATTTTAAGGGAAAAATATGTTGTTTCAAAATTTCATGGCGTCAACAAATCCCAAAAAAGTTGGGACAAGGCCATTTTCACCACTGTGTGGCATCCCCCCTTCTTCTTACAACACTCAACAGACATCTGGGGACAGAGGACACCAGTTTCTCAAGTTTAGAAATAGGAATGCTCTCCCATTCATGTCTAATACAGGCCTCAAACTGTTCAATCGTCTTGGGCCTTCTTTGTCGCACCTTCCTCTTTACAATGCGCCAAATGTTCTCTATAGGTGAAAGATCTGGACTGCAGGCTGGCCATTTCAGTACCCGGATCATTCTCCTACGTAGCCATTATGTTGTGATTGCTGTAGAATGTGGTCTGGCATTATCTTGTTGAAAAATGCAGGGTTGATGTGAAAGAGATGATGTCTAGATGGGAACATATGTTGTTCTAGAACCTGAACATAGTTCTCTGCATTAATGTTGCCTTTCCAGACTTGCAAGCTACCCATGCCACAAGCACTCATGCAACCCCATACCATCAGTGATGCAGGCTTCTGAACGGAGCGTTGATAACAACTTGGGTTATCCTTGTCCTCTCTGGTCCGGATGACATGGTGTCCCAGTGTTCCATAAAGAACTTCAAATCGTGACTCATCTGACCACAGAACAGTCTTCTATTTTGCCACACTCCATTTTAAAAGACCCCTGGCCCAGTGCAAACGTCTGAGATTGAGGAGCTTGCTTAGAAATAACTTCCTCTTTGCACTGTAGAGTTTCAGCTGGCAACGGCGGATGGCACGGTGGATTGTGTTCACTGACAATGCTTTCTGGAAGTATTCCTGAGCCCATTCTGTTATTTCCTTGACAGTGGCATTCCTGTTCGAGGTGCAGTGAAGTTTAAGGGCCCGGAGATCACGAGCATCCAGTAGAGTTTTACAGCCTTGACCCTTACGAACAGCGATTGTTCCAGATTCTCTGAATCTTTTGATGATGTTATGCATGGTTGATGATG
>BRDA01006223.1:0-35705 GCA_036984385.1 Crenuchus spilurus
CATGGTCCACTCAGACTCAATGTCCCCCACCTCCCTCGGAAGTTGGTAGAAGCTCTCCCGGAGGTGGCAGTTGTAGACCTCCCTGACAGAGTGCTCGGCAAGACGTTCCCAGCAGACCCTTACAGTACGTTTGGGCCTTCCAGGTCTGTCTAGCTTCCTCCTCTGCCAGTGGATCAATAATAATACATAATAAAAGAGAATATAAAGAAATATTTACTTTTAAGTTCAGACAATCTACTTCAGTGATGTTTGCCTTTTTCACCACACTTTCCTCACTTTCTCTTGCAGGACGTTTCAATAAAATCTTGTCCAAAGAGCTTTGTTTCTTCCTCCATTTCAGAATGTTTAGAAAATGAATAAGACACATTTGTTTACATAGAGACAAGACATTTCTTCTCTGCAGTATCAGCAGTGATGTCTGCACTCACGCTCGCTAGTGACTCTTTCCTCACAATTAATCGTGATTAACTATATGACATACTGAAATTAATTACAATTAAATTTAATAGTTGTCAGCCCTGGTTGTCATGTATTCATTATTCATTTATTGCTTTCCACTGACCCCACATTTTGGTTTGTTCTCTATAGCTGGAGCTGTGAGGATAATGTTGTTAAACACTAGAGCTACTATAAAATGCTAATAGGCTATTTAACTGACTCCAGTTCTCATATACATTTATATTATTTATCTCTTATCCAGAGTGATGTACAGTTTCAGTCATACTGGTGAACGTAGTGTTAGGAGTGTTGCCTAAGTACTGTTATTGGTATGTTGTAATGTACTGACTCAATATCAGGATTGAACCAGAGAAGGTGGCAGTGTTGATGCCCACTCCACTATGCCAAGTGCATAAAGTTCTAAGCTAAGGAAGCACAATTTTGGTCTCTGAGCATGTCTCAACTGAACAAGTACATCTGAGGTAAGCGGAAAATTGTGTAAATATGATTTTGGAATGATCTCTTCCTTTAAATGGTGCATGGTAAAGGCCAGAAAGCTGAATTATGCACTTGTATTCCAGC
Organism: Crenuchus spilurus; assembly: GCA_036984385.1. Taxonomy (NCBI): domain Eukaryota; kingdom Metazoa; phylum Chordata; class Actinopteri; order Characiformes; family Crenuchidae; genus Crenuchus; species Crenuchus spilurus. Next base: position 1,021 of record BRDA01006223.1, read on the forward strand.
TATGTGTTGTAGATACACCCTCCATTCCTTGTTCGACCTTCAGGGCCTGGCTAAGTGCTCTCCTCCATGGAATCCACTGACTTCTCTCATTCTTTCTTCTTTATCCCTCCTCCAGGGATAGACAGGGCCTGGGGTCCTTTTTTAAAATGTCCATTAGTAGTTACAAATTGCGTCCTTATGCAGAGTTTTGAAAGCACTGTGTCCAAACCACATACACACATACACATACAAACACAGCCTACACAGTTTTGTAATGAAAGTAATAAATAACGCCACAAAGGGGTAACAAAACAATTTCCGAAACAGATGGACAATAACGTGTAGCACTTGTTAAGTTTGTCGTGACCCCTGTAGACTGGCTAGAGGAACACAGGGAAGAAAGTGATCAATGCTGTCTTCAAATGTCTTCAATTCATCACTCCACTTAGGGATGATGCAGTGGAAGCGTGTGCGAGTGTGCACATAGGCCTACGTGTAGTCGTAAAACAGTACGTGTCTATGTTTGGTGTGTATTTTTCGTAAAAATTGCGTGTGCTTGTGTGTGTGTGCTATCGATTGAGCCCCCTGACCACATCATAGCCACACAGCCAGGCTCAGTCGCCATTAATCTCGGCTGTTCGCCTCTTCAAATGGCAGCTGGCAGCCACGGCCAAAAAAACTCGGCCATTTCTCTTCATTAGCAGCGCTCAGTTTGGGACATGGTGGCGAGGAGTAATCATTTACCATTATTCTGTTTATGAAGCTTAGACACAGCTGACCCTCACCAGATTGAATAGAGCCCATCAAAAGATCACCAGCCATTGATTAGGCCAATATTAAAGTCATTCAAATGCTGGATTTGGATGTCAAAACAACAGGCAAGTGAAAAGGGATGGCATGCTGCGCAAATGTCGTAAAGCGGAATTTGAAATGATGAATTAGGACTGCTACAGTCACTGTGTTTTGTACTTTCCCTTAGATTAGGTGTGTAGTTTTGAGATTTTTTAATCATGCAATATGAGTTTACTATTGATCATTCTGTGGCTTTATTGTGATTATGACTTCCTATGTATCCATTATTGTTCTGGTGATTTGTTGTCGATATTGAGGAGGTAAAGTTCCAGTAAATGCTAGACAAACATAAATGGCAGAAAAGGTACCTTAATCTTTCTTAAACTGAATGTTCCAACTTCTACTTCTCAGCATTTAGATGCCACTATGTGCAAGTATCAGATAGGAAGATTTGATATGAATTATAATTGGTAAAACAGTCTTCGCTTAACTTAAACAGTGAAGCTTTTTAATGTTGAATTTACCATTTCAACTTACTCACTGGAGGGAAAACAGTCAAAGAGAGAGTTGGTGAGTTACATTAATGCTGCCTTATTGCAGTTGTTGAATAGATCTATTTTCTAATTGTAGGGTCATAATCAAAAGTGTCAAAAGGATGCTAAGTCACAGTTTGGTGGCTTATAGCCCAGATTGCCAGAACAGTGAATGAATGTTGGAGGAGTGCACCTCTTTAACTTTCAAAAACATTTGGGACTCTAACAATGTCCTTGGTCAAATTTGAAATGTTTTTGCATTGAAGTCTTTGCTAGAAATATGGTTAGCATGGTGGTTAGGGATCTGGTCTTGTGACTAGAAGGTCGCCGGTTCAATCCCCAGGCAAGTCAAATGCCCTTGAGCGAGGCACCTAACCCCCAACTGCTCCCTGGGCACTGTGGATAGGGCTGCCCACTGCCTCAGGCACATGTTCTCACAGTCTATTGTGTTTGCTAGTGTGTGTGTTTCACTGCATGGATGGGTTAAGTGCAAAAGTCAAATTCCATTGTATGCAATCACTTTGGCACAGTTTAATATATCATATCTTTTAAAGCTGCAACTTTCGTTGACGAGTGTTCTGTAAAAAAAAAGCCCAATTACATAATAGTAACTATAAAATGAATTAATTGTGGGCGGAGCATAAATAGGTCAGTTGATAATAGTAGTAGGTAATCAAAATGTTCTGAAAACACCGGCATGGTGGCTTAGTGGTTAGCACGTTCGCCTCTCAGCACTGGGGTCTGAGTGGAGTTTCCATGTTCTCCTCGTGTCTGTGTGGGTTTCCTCCGGGGACTCTGGTTTCCTCCCACAAAATCAATTGAAAAACATGGAGGTCAGGTGGATTGGGTACTTTAAATTGTCCATACATGTGTGTGTGTGTGTGTGTGTGTGTGTGTGTGTGTGTGTGTGTGTGTGTGTGTGTGTGTATGTATCTATGTGTGTGTGTGCACCCAGCGGTGGATTGGGATCCTGTCCTGGGCTTAGTTGAATAGTGTGATGCCCTGCCCTGCTCCCAGTGAAGGGGTGGGGGACTGACCGCGACCCTGATAAGGATTAAGTGGGTGTGATAATGGATGGATGGATGAAGATATTTCCTGCTTTTATGGCTGAGAAGATTCTCTTATAATTTGAGAAATTTCTACACGTCCATTACTATTCTGATCATTTATTGTAAATACTTAAGTGGTAAAGGCAAAGGTACCTCTCTGGTCTTTGTTAAAGTTCAGCATGCTGGTGACCTGTGTGCAGATATCAGAGAGTGGAATTTGTTATCCATCCACCTTCTTAACCACTTAATCCTGGTCAGGGTCGCAGTGAGTCCTTCTACCCCTTCACTAAGCACTGGGCAGGGCTTTCAACTGTTCTAGCTACAGCCAGAACAGGCTGCCAATGCATCGCTGACCACACACAGACAGGCATACACACACACTCACACCGGGGCAGTTTAACCTGTTCACCTGACCTCTATGTTTTTGGACTGAGGGAAGAAACCAGGGACCCCATGCAGACAAGGGGAGAAAGTTTACCATTTCTAATTCTGTGTATAATTATGACTTTAGTGTTCTATATGTCCATAATTAGTTTGGTGATTTGAGGAATATGGAAAAGGTAAAGGTAAGTAATTTCTAGGAATTGTACAAATGGCAGCCAAAGTACCAAACAAGTCTTACACTGAATGGACTGATTTGTACATCCCAGCAGACAGGCATATTAGCATGTTAAGACATGCAGTAGACTCTAGTTGGCTAGGACATACAGTTTTAGCAATTAGTCTTTGACTGTTATAATAACCATTGCATATTGAGAATTTATATAAATTTATGAGACCAGCCACTGGAAGATTCTGTATGGAAGCAGAAGTGACATCACTCCAGAGAACCCTTTTTTGTGACTTTATTTTTATGACTCTGGTTCCCCATGTTCCCCAGGTGCCATGGCTTTTCTTGATTTTTTCCACATGTTTATATTATTCAGCATGGGAATAACTGCAGTGACTGTGTCTCGCTGGTCAGCAGTTTCCTCCAAAATGCATTGCTCAGAAAAAAAGTCACTTTTATTCATATCTATCATACATCATGTGAAAATATCACCATGTATTTGGAGTGATTTTTCAACAGAATAAAGCATAATCCATGAATTTAATTCTTAATGCTTTTTTAAAGCCTAGTGCACTGGGCTGTGAACTGCATTGGCTCGTGAAAGACTGATAGGTTAAAACAGCTGCATGAAATCAGAGAGCAAGGATGGAGAGATGGATGAAAAAAGGGAAGATTTTCTCTAATGGCAGATGCTACTGTTAATTACAGCAGGAGCTAATGAGTCACATGATTGACGGTTAGCGCTAGACACTCAATCACAACTTTATAGGTGTGTATGTCATTTTATTTCTCGCCTCGTCTCTCTTTCATTTGCATTCTGGCTTGTTACAGTCGACCCCTTTTGACCCCTTTTTTTCTTAATGTTTCTGCTTTTTATAGGAGAAATTAGATGGTCTTAAGTAGCACTCATGAATGTCATGTGATGCTCACTTTCAGGCTCACTCAAAGCAGTGCATTTTGGGAAGGCTCTTTTTTTGCCCCACCACTTTTTTTCATTAGCCCTCAGTCCCAGATGTTGTCTCTTTCACCTGGATGTCCCTGGAGGAGTCCACATTCTTTCTTTTTTATATTTTAATATTTATTTATTTGTCATCAGGCAAGCCAGAGCAGAGGAACAGTGGAGGCAGTCGGCACGTTGAAGAGAAAGTCCGGCTGGGGAACAGAGGTGTTTAGGATGGCCTAATGGCATTTTGATGTAGCCGGGCAAAGGGGAGGCCCAAGTCAGGGGAAAGAGGGAGAGTGGAAACGAGAGGGAGAGGTAGTGGGAGGTCTTCAGAGGGGACCTTTGAGATGGTGAGCGTGTTCACTCGTGTCACAGCTGATTACATTCACTCTGTAGTGAGAAAAAATGGGGGGAAACAGGGAAAGAGAGAGATGGTGGGCTACATGAATGCTGCCATTTGCCTAGTGGTCCTGTTATCTTATTTTCTTTCTTGTATAGTCAAAATTACAATGACTTTATTTTAGATATTTAACAGAAATGTTTTACCTAATTAGCAGGCATGATGTATCCTCCTTCTAATTTTTCACTCCATGTAACCAGGTTAACATTGAGATAATAGCAAAATTGGCTGGATTACCTAAAACAACAGCCCTACTTGGTTGTACAGCAATTAGACTATTGTGTAGTCTAATCAACTCGAATGATTTTTGTTTTTACAAAAAAAAAACTAACATTTTATAATAACTTTCATTAATAGCTCATTAACTAATGATTAATAACTGTGAACAAATCATTAGTTCATGAGAATTTCATTAACAAATTATTTACTAATGATTTGTTAACATTTGCAAAAAGGAATACAATCATTAGTAACTACATGAACTGTCATTTATAAACATTTGTTCATGTTCAAATTCTAATGAACTAATAATTTGTTCACAGTTATTAATCATTAGTTAATGACTTATTAATGAAAGTTATAAAGTGTTACCAAAAAAAAATATTTTGGCTATCATTATTTAAAAACGGTCCCATCATGCAATAGCAACTATAGTAAAAACATTGTGGACTGAGCATTGGATAGACGTGTCTTTTAAAAAGAAAGAATTGTCCACCACCTTAACCATTAAAACCAGCATTTCCTCCAACATAATGAAGGGTTAAGCCTATCACAGTTTTCTGAAATGGCACTTGACTTGCATATGACTGATAGGGTAATTCTTGTAACTGGAACCCAGAGGAAACTATTGCTTGTTTATAGCTCAGGATACTTAATGGAAAGCTAAACTTTCTTAGGAGAAGACCTGAGACAAATAAGAGACATCATAGCACCAGATTTTTTATGGCTACAAATCAAATTATTTATGTTTATGTCATTTAAATATAGTTACATTGACTACACCAAAACTGAGAAGACTCTTAGTCATGGATGATAAACAGCTCATATCACAGTTCATCTCTTTAGTAAACATGAATATTATTATCTAAAGATAGTTTGAGACATTATTGAGATCTGTACTAAAAATCAAGAGAGGACACATGAGCAGATCTGAGACTTAAGCTATTTGAGTTTCCATGTGATGCCATTGGAACTTATTCACCAACCATTCTTAAGAAGAAAGTTCTTCTTAAAACTCACTTATACATGAAGATACTGAAACTTTTTCTTAGGACTTTTCTCAAGAACAAATCTAAGAAAATTCTTAGGAAGATAATGGTGAATGAGGCCCAGTTTGTCTAGTAGAAAGTACTAAGATGTTATGGAGGTCTTATCTCTTTATATATGTCTGCATGTATTTATTTATCTGTCCTCTGGGAACTCGTTACACGACTTTATATACAGCAATTCCAAATGAAGGCAGCAAAACATGAGATGAATCCTGGGTTGGCCACTGTTGTATTTTCTTTTTCTTTGATAGGCCTTTAATGTCAAAGCTGTCATGGTGCCAGGTATATCATTCATTTACTGATTTGAATCAGATCGGCTGACTTTCAGCGACCCTGAACCCATCTGAAATAGATCCTTTTGGATTCGATACCACTGGGCTCACATGGCTAGCGCAGTCATCATTTCCGCTTTATTTTTATCTTAAAAGAGGCCGGACGAATTGCCGTGGATGGCGGGTGACAACGGCATTAGCAGCAGTCACCTTAGGGCTGTCCAATTGGATTGTGTCGGTGAATGAAAGCAATAGAGTTCGAATGTGCTGTCTGAACAGAACAGGCAGAAAATGCACTCGGGCTTTTGGGCCGCTTTACTTTGATGTCCGGGGATCTCTCTCTCTCCGTACTAACAGTGAGCCATTTTTCCTTCGTTCAGGAGATTACATGGGTTGTTGCTCCATCTGACCGCGCTGGTCAAACGACCATTGCAGGCCTCACAGAACTTAATAGAGTTTAAAATTTACTCACCTGCTTTGCCAAAGGGGGCAAAATACATGTGTGTGTGGTGTGTGCATGAGTGTTTCTCTTCATACCGTGGACAGAAATGTGGATAGTAACACTGTCTGCCTTGACTCAAAGTGAAGTCAACTGTGAAAAATGCTTATACAGACAGAAATGTTTTGCATTTGTAAATGATGGATAGATGTTTTAGCAGATTTTCTTTAGTAAAAAGTACAGAGATCGTGTTTCTTAACAATGCTTCCTTCTTAAAAGTCCAATCACTTTCATTTTACTCTACTATTCAAATATTGCATTATACAAATGGATATTTTTTATTTCCTTAAGTTAATATAGGTTAACACATCTTCTACAGAGAACAAATGTAAATATAATGTTTAGATGTTTTAAAAAATACATTTATATAGTACATTTTATTGTACAAATTGTATTTATTTGCAGTTTTTTTATTAACCTAAATAAATACAGAGATTGTGAATTAAAAATGCACATTTGATTATGAATCCATAAAATCCACAAAATGTTATTTACTCATCACACTTTAAGGTATGCAGTGTTGACATTTACAATACCAGTCAAACATTTGGAGAGTCAACACCTCATTGAATGTTTAAAATTTTCTCTTTTTTCCTACATTTTAAATTAATACTGAAGTCATCCAGACTATGAAGGAACACATCATGTAGTACACTTAAAAGTGTTAAACAAACCAAAATATGTTTTAGATTTTAGATTCTTCAAAGTAGACACACAACTGATGTCTCAAACACATTAAGAGACAAGAAATTCAAGTCATGAACTTTTGACAAGGCACAGCTGTTAACTGAAAGCCATTCCAGGTGACTACCTCATAAAGATGACTGAGAAAATGCCAAGAAAGCTGAGCAAGAGGTGCCTACTTTGAAAAATGTAAAATATAAAATATATTCTGGTTTGTTTAACACTTGTTTGTTTGCTAAATAATTCCATATGTATTACTTCATATGTTATTAATCCACACTTTTGACTGGTACTGTATACATTTGATTTACATTTGACTTATCATCAGGTTTGAGTCTCATTTATCCCATTAATTTCCATTTGAATGTTTGATCAAAACAGACAAAACTGATTATAGATAAAATCTTACGTAAATAAACAAACATTTAGAAACTGTTTGTTCTACAAATGAGAATTCATACTGAAATGCACCCTTACTTTCTCAGGGTTAAACTACATACACATGTAAATAAACATCATCTAAGTCTGTTTGGTAGCGTTTAGTCTCATCATAAGGAATTATTTTAAAATTGGAGCCATTATTGTGTCCCATATTCTTTCAAACAGCCTTCTTCTGTGAGACATACATTATTTCTCAATCCTCTACATGTCATATGTACTGTTTTCTCATGCATTGTATAGAGAGACCAGTAAAGAGAGGAGAAGAGAGAGAGATATGTGCTTTGCCTGCATTTCCCCTCATCTTATGTGTAAGCAGGTGGCTGATGCGTTAACCACACATACTCATACTGCTCAGTTGTTTCCTGCCTTTCTGAGGCAGTTCAGTCTTGTGGAAAATCACCTGTTTAAAGTGAAAAGCTGCAAAACGCTTCCCCTCATGTTCCCCTTCTTTCGTTTATCACTTGCTATTCAGGTTATTCTAGTGCATCCCTGTAGGTCCTGCTTAAAACATCTTCTTAACTATGCAGAGCTTGTTCATTAATATGTGAGAGTGATGTGATCATAATTATGTATACTGCTCTACTAGAGATCAGTCCATGATGGTTAAGGATCTGTTCTTATGACTGAAGGGTTGCCAGGTTGATCCCCGGGCAGGTCAAGTGCCCTTGAGCAAGGCATCTAACTGCCAGTTGCTTCCCGGGTGCCATGGATATGGCTGTCCACTGCTTCAGGCACATGTTGTAACAGCCTAGTGTGTTCACTAGTGTATGTGTTTCACTGCACGGATGGGTTAAATGGTCAAATATGATTTTTCCCTGACATAACAACAATGATAATCTAGCTATTCAGTATAGTGTATTTGTGAATGTTATGTTGACCTGTCATTTATAAATGAGGTGTCTGTGTTACAAATAGTCAATCAAAAACCTTATTCTCATAAAAAAATAATAATAATTTAGATTTTTTTGATTATTCTGTTGATTCTCAAAGCTTTATTGTTGGTATTGGAAAAATGTGGTATTATATAATCTTGGCGGCATGGTGGCTTAGTGGTTAGCATGATCACCTCTCAGTGCTGAGGTCATCGAGTCCCCGTCTGAGCAGAGTTTCCAAGTTCTCCCTGTGTCTGCATGGATTTCCTCCGGGTACTCTGGTTTCCTCCCACAGTCCAAAAACATGAGGTGAAAATGTTTTTAGATTTTATACGTTTTTAAAGTAATAATTATTAATAACATTTGCTAATGAATTAGCAGTGATTATTTACATAATGATAAAGCATATTTGAAATCCTTGCAACACTTTGCTTGGTTTGTTAATTATTAATTTAAGTGAATTCACTTAAAGGTCAAGTGAATTGGCTACTCTAAAAAATTACCCTGCTGTGTGTGTATGAATGTGTATGTATGAATGTATATATGTGCGTATGCCCAGATATGATTGGCTCTCTGTGCTGGATGATCCCCCTAGTGGTCAGTGCAGTCCTCCAGGTGGACGGTCGCTTCCGGTTGAGAGTACGCGACTGACTGCCACTTCTCACCGGTGTGTGTGGTTGAGTGTGTGTAAATGGAGTGTGTCAACTGTAAAGTGTCCTTGGGTATCAAGAAAGGCGCTGTATAAGTGTAACGTAATAATATAATACAAATAATAATAATAATAATAATAATAATAACAATAATAAAATGTGCCAATAAGCAATGTCAGTGGTGCTGTTGGTGCTGATGTGATGTAGTAATGCAATTAATCATTTTATATTTAAACATTTGGTTTGCTGTTGTTTAAGAACCCACATGTTCTGTGCATCATGGGAGGCTTTGAGGAAGTACCACAGGCTCCATTGAAATGGGCTTGGACAATAAAACATACCCCCTCTTATTGACACTGACAGATATCCAAATAGTTGGTTAAGTGGTTAATTAATAATTAGTGTTCTCCTGCAAGTAAAATTTATCATTCAGTAGTTGTAACTTATTTGATACATCAGTTGAAAATTTGGAGAATTTGGATAAAGTAGATGGAAATGTCATCCATTTATTCTGATAGTGCTGTTGTGATTATAAGCATTAAAATATATGAAGACAGGCAACTACAGACTTTGTAAGTGTGAGAAAACAACATATTAAACAAAAATGCATTAGGAATGCAACTCAACTATTCGACCAGCAGTAACAACATAATGGAATCTGCATTAGTAGACAATGTGCACTTAAAAAATAAAGGTTCCTAAATAGCTATCAACTTGGGTCATCAGTTTGGGGAAAATGTTTTACTTCTAGAGTACATTACACTAGCTCTTTTTCCTCATTGCCCCTGTTTTAAACCTTTATGTCTATCAGCAGTGAATTTCAGTTAGGCTCACCAAACACATTTTTCCTCCATTTTCCAGATGTTCTTCTAGCTGTGTCAGTCTTTATCTCCTTCAAATCACTCATATGGCACCAGGACTGACTCAATCACTTTATTAGAAACTACTCCTTTGTTCTTCTATTCACTGACCACTGACGTTACCTGCCCTTGTTACCCTTTTAGTCAAATTTGCAAGATTTTGACAAATTTGAATGCCCATATACCTACAAGAACAAAATTTGAGAACACAATGGAACATCTGTTATCATTTGCCCTGGTTTTCGTACATTTTGGTTATCGTCATTCCTTCTGGCTGTTTTCTCATTGTTTCTCATTAACAACACTCAAAACAAACTAAAACGCATCACACTAAAGCGACAGAGTGCAGCACTACCACATGAAAATGGGTGTGAAAACAAATAGAGGTTGAGAACCCCGAGAACAGGTGTGCAAAACAAAGGCTGCTGGCTAGATCACACTAGCACACTCTAAAACAGAACGTAAACCTGTAAGAGTGATGTTAAATGTTCTTTTATCCATTTCATTAGTCTTTTGTATTTATTTCTCATTGTGTTCTGTATGTAAAACTACAGTTATTCTATATACAATTTATTTTTGTTAATATTTTGAGTGCCTGGAATGGATTAATTGGATTTACATTATTTCTTATCGGAAATATTACTTCAGTTATGGTTTGTTTAAGTAATCATCAGGCACTTTAAAATGCATTAATGACAGAAACCATGGTTCCACTGTACTTTGAATACTTTGTTCTTCATTTATAAAAATGTTTCTTCAATTGAAAGGTTCTTTAGTAAACCAAAAGTTTCTCTGCTATCAGCCTGGACAAATCCTTTGTGAAATTCGTTTTCAACATCTGTGTATATGTGACATAAGACCAACATCTTAAGTGAACAGCATCCTAGCTGATCGCAAAAGCGAGTCTCATATTCATTAGCTCACTCAGCTTTCCATCCATCACATTCCTTTCCCCTGGAGAACCAAGGTTTCATCCTCTCATCTCCTCTGCAGAGTGTTTGTGCTTAGATGGGGTGAGAGGATTATCTGTAAATTCAATCCCTGCTTGATATTGCCAACCTTGTCCATCTCTCAGCTTCTCTCAAGATAAGACACTCTACATAGACACCTTCACTCCACTTTCTTCTTCATTTCTACTACTGTACTAAATCTGCCAAAGTTTTTCGGCATTACTTTGAATTCAGTCCCTAGAATTCAAGAATTATTGCTTTTACTGTAATATTCTCATTACTTATAATTACATATTTAATTGCATAATTAGAGTTAACAATGGCTTTTACCATAGCTGAGAAATATTCTGTTCAGATTGGCTATCAGGTGTCTATTAATTCTAATATTAAAGGATCTGGTAAAAATAAATAGATAACTAAATAAATCACTCTTCTATATCAATGCTCTGGAAATTTTGAATGTTAATAAAAGCAAGCAAGCAGATTAACCTAGCCTAGCTGCTGTGATCAAAAAGATGGCAGTATCCTACCACAAACAGGTTGAATTCTTTTTAGATTACTCATGTATTTTTTTACACACCTTTACACAAAAATACCGAAACGTGTGGCAACTGGGGTATAAGTGGGATAACGGCCTTTGAGGTGACCTGTTATGAAAATTAATGGGTGAGGTGGACACAAAGTACTCAAAATACTGAAGAATGTAATGGATAATGATATGAATGGACAACAATAACATTTCATTAAATTCAAATCATAATAAAATACCTCTCTTCAATGTATTATCATGAATATATTATTGATTAAAAGTGTAACATGCTTTTTCGTGGAGTATAAATGAAATTATTCACATCATAATAATATAACCGCATGTTAAAACCTCTTAAGAATGGCTGTTTGTGTTTGAACTGTTTCAAAGCAGGTAAATCTCTTCAAGCCTTTTAACACATTTAGCTTGTCACAGTAGCCAAATAGTGAAGTATTGAAGAGTGGAAATCATTGCTCTTAACATTTAGGTCTCTGATATTATCAACCGGCACTTGACTTTTGCCGAAGGACAAAGCAGCAGCGGACAAAGAAAGGCAAACCCTATGATTAGGAATAAAAAAAGAAAAAAAGAATGGCTTTCAGTCCTGGGGACGTAGTATCAATCTCAGCCAATTTTAGGCCACCAACATGAAATATGATTTCATAAGACAAATGCGGTGTCATTCTTAATGTGCTTAACCTTTAGTGTCAATGAAAAAGTATTGATCGTTCTGTGGCATTTTTTCATCATTTGATTTCAGAAAGCCTGGTAATACATCGGTGGTGTGTGGTATGATAAAAGATGAATGGTGACTGAATGGTCCCAGTTTAACAAAGGTGGATTCTTTCTATCGTTCTTGAGAGAGAAAAGAGGGAGAAGAAGAAGTCTGTAGCTTACTTATTTCATTCTAAATCTGTTTGCGTATACCTTTTTAAACTCATATATTCTCATAAACTCATTGATATATTTTATGCATAAAGTAAAATAAAGGTAAGGCTGCTTCTTATTGTCACTACATGAAAGAAAACTTTATATCTCCAAAATAGTCACTTTATATGGGAAGGAATGATGCAGTTAACTTTCAGTAGAAGTCAATGTAAAGTGATGTTGTAAATTTGGACCATTTTTATTTATCATAAAACTTTACAATATCACCTTGTATTCTCAAAATATGTGACCCCGCCTGAGAAAACCCGACCAAAATCACTAACTTATTGATATCTTATGTTTTTTAGCCTGCCCATCACATTTGTGACAAAAATAAGCCACTTGGTTTTATTGCTGTAAATGAAAGATAATACTCTCAAATATCTAGCATAGTACATACTTATGTAGAATAAAAAACTTAAACTAACCAAAAAAGTTGTCTTTGTGCAACAAGCCAAGTAGAACTACTTCTACTGCACAAGCTTGTTGGGTGTAATTTGGGTCCTGAACTACTTCTCTTCACTGTAGAAATGTATTTGAGCTCAATTATCAGTTTTCAATTCAATTTCAGTATTCTCATCTTTCAGTATTAATTTTTGGTAGATCTGGATTTGTTTGGATGAACAGTTAATTATTTCTGATGTATTAAAGTCTTGTGACACAAATAAACTGAGTTGAGTTTCAGTATGCTGTATCTTGGAATGCTATACCTTGGAAGAGATACAGTCATGGCCGAAAGTGTTGGCACCCTGATGTTTTTTCCAGAAAATGAAGTATTTCTCCCAGAAAATTATTGCAATTACACATGTTTTGTTATACACGTTTATTTCCTTTGTGTGTATTGGAACAACACAAAAAACAGAGGAAAAAAAGGCAAATTTGACATAATTTCACACAAAACTCCAAAAATGGGCCGGACAAAATTATTGGCACCTTTTCAAAATTGAGGGTAAATAACTTTGTTTCAAGCATGTGATGCTCATTCAAACTCACCTGTGATAAGTAACAGGTGTGGGCAATTTAAAAATCACACCTGAAACCAGATTAAAAGGAGAGAAGTTGACTCAATCTTTGCATTGTGTGTCTGTGTGTGCCACACTAAGCATGGAGAACAGAAAGAGGAGAAGAGAACTGTCTGAGGACTTAAGAACCAAAATTGTGTAAAAATATCAACAATCTCAAGGTTACAAGTTCATCTCCAGAGATCTTGATGTTCCTTTGTCCACGGTGCGCAACATAATCAAGAAGTTTACAACCCATGGCACTGTAGCTAATCGTCCTGGACATGGACGGAGGAGAAAAATTGATAAAAGGTTGCAACGCAGGATAGTCCGGATGGTGGATAAGCAGCCCCAATCAAGTTATAAAAAAATTCAAGCTGTCCTGCAGGCGCAGGGTGCATCAGTGTCAGATCGAACTATCCGTCGACATTTGAATGAAATGAAATGCTATGGCAGGAGACCCAGGAGGACCCCACTGCTGACACAGAGACATAAAAAGCTAGACTGCAGTTTGCCAAAATGTATGTAAGTAAGCCAAAATCTTTCTGGGAAAACATCTTGTGGACAGATGAGACCAAGAGCTTTTTGGTAAGCACATCATTCTACTGTTTACTGAAAATGGAATGAGGCCTACAAAGAAAAGAACACAGTACCTACAGTCAAATATGGTGGAGGTTCAAAGATGTTTTGGGGTTGTTTTGCTGCCTCTGGAACTGGGTGCCTTGACTGTGTGCAAGGCATCATGAAATCTGAAGATTACCAAAGGATTTTGGGTCACAATGTAGGGCCCAGTGTCAGAAAGCTGGGTTTGTGTCCTAGGTCATGGGTCTTCCACCAGGACAATGACCCCAAACATACTTCAAAAAGCACCCAGAAATGGATGGAAACAAAACGCTGGAGAGTTCTAAAGTGGCCAGCAATGCGTCCGGATCTAAATCCCATTGAACACCTGTGGAGAGATCTTAAAATTGCTGTTGGGAGAAGGCACCCTTAAAATATGAGAGACTTGGAGCAGTTTGCAAAAGAAGAGTGGTCCAAAATTCCAGTTGAGAGGTGTAAGAAGCTTGTTGATGGTTATTGGAAGCGATTGATTTCATGTATTTTTTCCAAAGGGTGTGCAACCAAATATTAAGTTGAGGGTGCCAATAATTTTGTCCGGCCCATTTTTGGAGTTTTATGTGAAATTATGTCAAATTTGCCTTTTTTCCCTCTGTTTTTTATGTTGTTCCAATACACACAAAGGAAATAAACATGTGTATAACAAAACGTGTAATTGCAATAATTTTCTGGGAGAAATACTTTTTCTGTAAAAAATTCAGGGGTGCCAACACTTTTGGCCATGACTGTAATTGGCTAAAATTTTGAGTGAGGATTCATTTAACAGGACACATTCCAAATAGACATGTAACTGTTATGTGAGAAAATCTGACTTTGGCCAGACTTTCTCAGAGGGGTAAAAAAAGAAAAAAAAGGGTCAAAAACAGATAAAGATACATGGCTTTTTACCAATATCAACATTATATTACTAACCAAATAACCTACTGATTTTGTTGATAATTAAGCATTTAAAACACTTAAAAACAATCAATTCACTTAAATTAATAATTAACAAACCAAGCAAAGTGTTGCAAGGAGTTCAAATATGTTATGTAAATAATCACTGCTAATTCATCAGCAAATGTTAATAATAATTATTACTTAAAAAACATATAAAATCTAAAAACATTTTCACCTTATTGAGTCTGAATGGTGGAGTTGTATATACAATCTAAACTGTAATTAATGTTACTGGTAAGAGCCTGACTTACAAAGCAAGTATTTGAACAGGAAGGACATACATTCATATCTGAACAATGATTGTAGGATGCATAGCATCTCTCTCTCTCTCTCTCTCTGTCTCACCCCTTTACAATATGCTTTACACTGCATTTTACACTCTGCGTCTCTGTTTAAGTTTATATTAGAGAAGATATTCTGTTATATCTCACTCAGTATATTATATATGTAAGAAAAAAAAACATGTTACTGCCTGTCTATGACCAATAGTGACTCATTACAGTGTGTGGAGTTGACTTTTCAGCAAACACATCTTATTTTAGGAGATAACATTATTGGTGGTTACAGGACATGTATGTAATTTGTGACTTTTTGTACAATGGCAGCAGACTTTCCACCTACCATTCCTTCTGTTTTTTAAGTCATTTTCATTTGTCTTCATTAAATAAAAGTAATTCTAAATACTAATCATACAAAGATACTGTAATTAATATATTAATAGTAGTTGTATAATAATATTCATATATTGACTGTATGTTGCTCATATTATCAATAACTTCCCTTAATTTCCTCATAACAAAGCATCTAGTATAATGCATCAGGCAAATAAAACTGTCAAGGCCTTATTACTACACTATTTAAATAATTATATGGTAATAACATAATGATTTTCATAAAAATGCATGTACAGTGTGCAATTTTCTCTTTTTTGTAACGTTAAAACTACTGTAAAATAACTGTAAACATCAAATAGTCAAGATAAGGATTTTCTGTTCTACTCAGACACAAATGTCTTGTTTCTATGAGCTTAAATGAGGAAGTAATGAATACTGAATTACACCACACTTTTATCACTGCTGATATCTGGGACTGTCTCTTTCTTTTGTAATCTGAAACATCCTTTTCATTATAAATTGTATGAAAATTCTGTACTCCTTAAATAAGCATGCCAAATTGGTATTGAAAATAAAGAATTCCATGCTGCCATTGTGTGTCATTAAAGCTCTCTCAGCCTCTCCTCTCTCGAGCTCTTCTCCTCTCTCTACTCCACACTCTGCTTCCATTACTCCCTCATTGTGGGCTGTAATTGGAGGCTCTGTGAGCAGTCTTGATCTATTTAAACAACCTAATAAAGCCCTGGTTTGCAGCCAGGCTTCTAAATAAGCACTGCATTCGCACAACTTGATAGCAGGTTAGCTTAATTTATCAATCCACTCTGAACAATACTGTGTGAATGTGTGTATATAAATGAGCATGTGTGAGTGTGTGGGAGTGTGTTTCTGGAGTGTTTGATGTGTGTGTGGATAACTGTAGGCAATATGGCAAAAATATAACACTGACATTTTCACACTACAAGATGTGTATTACAATATTTCAGTTTCTTACAAGTAGGCCTGTCACAGTTATTGCATCACTGACTGATCACAATTATTTGAGCTGATTACAAATCACAACTGTTATCATTCACAATACCATATTTCCATCACAAATGATAATAATATTTCTGACATTTATGACCTAAAATTCACTATGCTGTATGAACGGTGCTATATAAATAAACCTGCCTTGCCTTTTTTTAAAGGGCCCATATAATAGATAATCATAAATCATTTAGACATTATATGTGCATGTTGCTAAATGTACCATTCATCCCCATTCCCTATAGTCCATAATTGGAAACTAAACTAGAAAAACAACCTGTTACAGAAATTAGCATGTTCATGCTACCTATAAGCACAAAGTATTGGGACACTTGCTCATTCATTGTTTCTTCAGAAATCAGATGTATTAAAAAAAGAGTGTATTCTACTTTTGTTGGAGTAACTGTCTCTACTGTCCAGGGAAGTGTTTCTATTAGATTTTGGAGCATTGCTGTGAGGATTTGATTGCATTCAGTGACAGGAGTGTTAGTGAGCTCAGGATGTTGGATGATCACCAGTCCTCCTCATCCCCAACTCTCCAACTCATCTTAAAAGTATTGAATGTTGCACCATCATTCCAGAAAACACAGCTCAAGTGCTTCACAGCTCAATTATGGGGCACTTTATACCCTTCTAGCCCACGTCTGGCATTAGGCATGGTGCCAATAGGTTCATGTTTATCTGCTCCAGAGAGTCATATTCTATTGGCCATACTTCTCTGCAGGGACTAGACAAGCTGTGTGTGCATTTGTACGTCTGTGTGAACTTAGAGTAGCTGTGTGTATTCATTAAATTGGGTGTCCACAAACATTTTGACATATATTGTACCTACTAACACAGCCTTCAGCAGTTTAGCTTTGCCTATTCATATTCAAGACTTTCAGCCTAAAATGAGATACCAGGCAGCCAATCAGAACAGAGATTATTTAATTATATTAGTCTTAAAAGTACACTAACAAAACTAAATCTAATGGATAAAGAGAGGTTAGAAATGGTGATGTAATGAAGCAGGATGTTTTTGACAGATACACACACAAAGAAATATTAAGTGGGCCTCAGGGGAGAAATATAGCCTATATTCTCATACTGCAGGTTGCTTTTTGAAGTCTTTAACCCTTTAAAAAAGGAATGAGGAATGGAAGTGAATATTTTTTTTAATTAAAAGGCCAGTGTTTATATTTATGAATGCACAAATGTACAATTAAATTGAATTACAAATACATTCACATAACTATATATTATATATAATATGTTGTCTAAGTAGTTCTATGTCTTTATCTCTTTGTAGCTCAACCCTTTAGCCAGTCAGGCAGCAGTTGCCGCAGCAGCAGCGATGGGCTCCATTGCCGGCTCACAGGTTTTTGGCAATGCTCTACCCAGCCTGCAGGGGGTTACAGGCCAACTGGTCACCAATGCACAGGGACAGGTCAGTAACAAACAAACCAATATGCACACACACACACACACATGCACGCGCGCACACACACACACACGTTTGTAAAAATGTCTTAAAGGACACAAAAAAAAACAACCCAAACAAGTAATACCTTACATTACATATGTTTGAATAGTATAGCAAAATATTTTTCATAGTCTTATTCTGTTGATTGTGGATTCTAGCATTTTTATTTTAGGTAAAATTAAGAAACATAAAGGATGTGGTCAATAATATGAATTATATAGGTCATACTTTACATGAATTACTTTTTATATTAACATGTTTATTTCTACGCCAACAATTTCTTTATATACAATTCACTGCAGTATTAATACACACTAGTTAAGATCAGGTTTAATGTGGGAGTAGACATTAAAGACTCCTTTAGTCTCTAGGATTTTAATTTCCAAATACAGTCACTCCCTTGTTCTTTCAGTATCACATTAATAACTTTAACTTGTTAGGTTCAAGGGAAATTCCAGCTATTTTGTCTTTTAAACCAGTACTTCACATAGAAATTACATAACTTTATAATTACATTACATACTTTTCCATGTATCCCAAATCAGTTAATCATCCAAGACATGTTTGGAGTCCAAGTGTTGCACAGAAGCTGCTTGGCTACCAATGCTGAACTCAGTGCTCAACTAAATTTCCCATTCATTTAAAAATACATTACTAACATCAACCACATGCAGATCTTAATTAAGGTCTTGCAGACTAATTGATGTGTTTGAGGACACAGCACTGCTTCCTGTGGTCTGTAAAAAAATTAATAAAACTGTACCACTAGAGGCAGCCAGTTCACACAGCAGGGCTGGTTGAAGTCCAGATTCCTCTATATTAATGATGGTCATCAGCTGATTCAAGATCAGGACTTCCTCAGTCTGAGTCAGATCTCATAATTCTGGTATTTTTAAAGCTCAGTATAAGTCATACTGTGTCCTAAATCAATGTGTGTAAAAATAGTTGTAGATATTTTGCTGCTTATTTCAGATGCTGTAAAAATGATAATGTAGCAAATATTGCACCCACAGCCTTAAAAATATTTTGCCATTGGTTAAGACAATTTTACACAAGTACCAATCACAGTGAAGGTGAAGGAGCTGCTTTACTGCATTATTTAACAAAAGTCAATAAAACACATGAACCATTGACAGGATAATGGCAAGGAAAGTTAGAGAAAAGTCAGTAGTCAACTGAAAATGATGCACAATGATCTGAAAGCAGCAATACCATTGGTTACACAGAGAAGCAATGCATTGTATCTATATTCCTGTACTCCACACAAGAAGAAGCACATCTAAAATGTAGGCAAATTAAGACTCTTTTGGTCAGACATAAGAAAACTAGAACGCTTGAGCAATCATTCAGCGTATGATGTTTGGAGAAATAAGGGTTGCACATATTGTCGTAAGAACAACACACTCACCGTGAAGTATGGTGGTGGGGGCATCATGATATGGAGCATTGCACCGTATTTGAAGGACACATAAATGGAGCAATATAACAGGACATGTTTGAGGAGAGTTGGCTAAGAAAGTTAATCTGGAAGACCTTTCAAAAAGACAATGATATTGTCATTGTATTAGGGTTTGAATCCATTGTTTCACTTAATTCTAAGTTTATTTCAAAATTCATATGAATTTTCCAAGGAAATTGTTCAAATACTACATAAATTACACACCAACACTTATTGTGAACATATACGTTTATATGTGATATATCTCGGTGGTTGTAATTTTAGTCTATAAATTCTTCATCCACATGTTATTCTGATTATCTGAAGTGGTTATTCTGATCGGAGTGTGATTAGCATGACTGGTCAGCAGGCCAGCTTGCTCCTTTTTCTTTAAGCAGGCTGTCCTGTTTTTGATTGGCCGGCAGTGGGGCGCGTGGGGACTAAAAAGCTGACCTTGTCATATTTACGGGGCTGGCTGCAGAATTGTTCCATCAGTAGCCAGAGGCTTGAACGATGGCGCTTGTCAAAGCAGAGCCCTATCTAATGAATCATCTTATCGCAGGTGCACACTGCTCTCATATTAAAGGGAAAGACTGTGTGGCCAATGTGCCCTTTCATGCCACAGCTAGCATTATTTACCTTAACCTCTATCTCATCCCTCTCCTTAAGCTAACTCTATATGATCTTCTAATATGACACAGGGTATTGTTTGAAGAAGAGCATGAAGCAGACTTGATTTTCAAAGGAAAGCACAGAAGCATAAAACCAAATACCCCAGTGCAGTTAATAATGAATTGAAACCAATAACCACCAATTAACATGAATGCATTTGCATATTCAAAAACCTGAGAATTGTATTTTTCTAAAAAAAAAAAAAGAAAAAAAGAGTACATACATTGTAATGTTATTATAATTGAATGTAATAGATGATAAAATTTCATAATCGTTGCAGTTGATTCAATACATTGTTGCACCCCTAGTGTGTGTATATATGTCAATGTTTGTGCACACAGCCAACGTCTTGATGTTAAACATGGCTAATGAGCTTCATGTGTGTGAACTCTCAAGCTCGGAATTGGGAGGTGCCTGCAGGGGTCTGGCTGGACGTATCGGCGCAATGCTGGCTTTGATGGGCCACGCTGTGCGTTTGTGCTGTCATGGCGGCTGACACCGGCTGACACAATCAGGTCACGGAGATGGTCAAAGCCCAGGGCTACAGCCTCTGCCTCTCGACCTTATTACCACAGCCCATTATTCCGTTTCAGCTTGCTAAAACACTCACTAGCCTTTGAGCCCTACACCACCACCGCCCCTCCCTTTTCTGCTTTTAGCATTAAAGATACTAATACATGGCTAGCAGTCCACCAGATGATGCCTGAAACATTGCACAGAGAATAAGATGGAAGATAATACAGGGCATTAAAGACGGCCATGGCCATGCTCTTTGTTTGGTCTTTATAAATGGATCTGCAAGGTTGACATTGCTAATAAATACTCAATAGTCACCCAAATAGACTAAATTGATTTGTAAAAAAACAAAAAAAAAATCTCTCAAATGGTATCCAGGTCTAAGTTAAGATCTCAGATTAGTTGATGTAGTTTAGGATTCAGTATAACTATGAGCTAGAAAAAATAATAGCAGACATTTCAGACAGCACCAGGCCTGGGATTCGCAAAGCATTCTGGATCAGATTTCTCCATATTTGTGTTAAACTGCTTCTAGAACAGTACTGATACTCCTGAGGTTGTTTATATGTACAAGTTCTGTTCTAAAGTGGGTGCTGCAATATTAATCTACATGGTGAGTTAACTTATTTCTCTTTCATTTTTGCATTAAGTCATACTGTGTCCTAACCACACTGACATGTCTGTGCAACTTCTGACATTTCTGTTGAATCTTCTAAATTAATGCTGTCATTGTGAAGCTGTAAGTGTTATTAAGTTTTGTTATTCATCATTTTTATCGAGACTAATATAAGCAAATGAGACTAGAATTACATATTTAGCTCAGGTCTGAGAACCTAAAATAACCTAAAATAAATGTCTTTATTCTGTCAGATTTTCCATTATTAATTGTTATGAGCTATTAGTGCAGCATATTTTCTGATAATAATTTGAAACTAGCTAATTGCTGCAAACAGTGAAACCCAGTCCAGGTCACATCTATAGGTAACTTTACTATAAGGTCAAGCTATGAGTACCAAGTTAGAAGACAGATGGAGTTCAGAAGTTCTTTGTTTTCTGCTGTTAACACTTATATCTAAGAAAGCCTCTGGGAGTTTTGTGGTTCAGCCTCTGAGCTAAATGACTATATTGTGGATGCCACCTCTTTCCACTTTCTCTTACCACTATAAGCAGCAGTTTCTGAAGTGTCAAGTTTTTAGCCTTTGTTCATTGTTTGAGCATTTGGCAATGATCAAGCCTGCTGTGCTGATGGTGTCCCTTGTCATTTGTCAGCAAAGTGTATTTTCCAGATCCTCTCTTTGTTATGAGAAAGAACAGCCAATAAGTGGCAAGTTTTCACTTGGGTGCAGAGTGTTAAAAGTTGAAAGAAGCTTTGCAGATAAGCCTAGTATATATAAAGGAAGGCAGTCAAGAATCAGTGATGTTTTGTTTGTACATTTAAATTATACAGTTTGTACACACACACAATTTAAAGTAACCAATTCACCTGACGTCAGTGTTTTTGGACTGTGGAAAGAAACCGGAGACCCCAGAGTAAACGCAGACATGGGGAGAACATGGAAATTCCACCCAGATGGGGACTTGAACCCAAGACCTCAGCACTGAGAGGCAAACATGCTAACCACCAAGCCACCGAGCTGCCCGACTTACAAAATACAGACATACAAAACCAAGCACAGTCACAAAACGTGAAATCAACATACTTTTGCTGAGAAGAAGAGATGGCCCTGCATTAAACATTTGACAATTGACAAGAATACTGTAGAGATTGTTATATATTTAATTAGAAGGAGAAAAATGAACAAAAGTACTTTTAAATTATGAGAATGTAAATGCAGTCTACAATGATCAGTCATATTTTTTACATTTTCCTACTGCTCAGAAACAAAGCATGATGGATTTAAGATTCTTTAAAGTTCTCTTACTTTAAACTACAAATAATAATTGTAAGTTTATTTTTTGGCTTTCTTGAAAATGTATATACTTAATT
Source organism: Crenuchus spilurus (assembly GCA_036984385.1). Taxonomy (NCBI): domain Eukaryota; kingdom Metazoa; phylum Chordata; class Actinopteri; order Characiformes; family Crenuchidae; genus Crenuchus; species Crenuchus spilurus. The sequence continues at coordinate 23,492 of BRDA01006223.1, forward strand.
ATACATCAAAAGAATCAGCAGATTGCTTGACTACTAACATAATCAATAATGACAGCCCTAATGTAAAGTAAGAGCCTATATTATTATTTTTTGTCCAGTCAGAAACATTATTAGATTCTAATAGATAGTATTAGATTACTAGATTAGAACATATCCTCTTCTCTACAACATGGACTTCAAACAGTGTGTTCTTTGTTTTTTTGACAGTAATGGATGTTAGAAGTCTGGGCTTCTCTCCCAATATGGGTCCCAATCCTATTCCGCTCCGAACAGGGGGCAGTAAGGGAGAAAATGGGCAGGGATATTGCCTGGCGACCATGGCGAACGCTACAGATTGGCCTGGCTGGAGGAAGGAGATGACATTCCCTGGGAAACAGTGGCTGGATAATTCTAATGAGTTCTGCTCACATAGAGAGAGAGAGAGAGAGAGAGAGAGAGAGAGAGAGAGAGGAAAAGGGGAGAGGAAGAGAGGGAGAGTAGATGGGGTGAAGATGAACGTCCTGACTCTACCCTGCAAAATTTGTTCCATAAGACAACAAGAAAAAAGAAAGTGAAGACCTGAGAGGCAGCAGGAAAATGATACACAGAAGTGTTTGTGGATCTGAGAGAGTTCCATTCTTTTATCTCCTACACCTGTTAACCCAGGTGCTCCCCATGACTCAAAGTTAAGCCCAAGTAAACTTGGTTGCATCCTATGATGTAGACAAAGGCATCACAACTAGTACAGTAACATACAAAAGTGCACACACCTCGGTCCAAATTTCTGTTCCTGTGACTATTTAGTAGAGTATCAGTAAGCAGCCCAACAATCAGCAGATGACAACCCAACAATCAGCAGTCATATACTCTTCCAAGCAGCTGCTTAGCACTCTGTATATGATGTACTTAAGAAATTACAGTTAACAGGAATGGTGGAGGTCAAGTTAAGGTCTTGAATACAAAGAAAACTGCTCTCTAAAATGATAAATCACAGCAGCAATATAATCGATCTTTTGGTTGCAATGAGATATTTGAAGAAAAAAGGTGCAAACTTTCATGTACAGCACCTCTTCAGCTGTTAAGCTTGGGAGTAGTTTGATCATGCATTGGGTGCATCAAGCCGTGGCACAAGCATTTAACATTTCACTGGGAGAGGGAAGAATGAATTTGGTTAAATACAAGCAAATTCTGGAAGCAAATATCACACTGTCTGTAAATGAAACCTGAAAATGAAACGATAATGGCTTTGATGGTAGTATAATGTATATTGATAAACACTAATGCACATTGGACTTCCACAAGAGGGACAAGAATAAAGTTTTTGCGTTGGCCCTCATAGTCATCTGACCTAAACATCATAGAAAATCTGTCTGTAGACCTCAAATGAGCATTGCAGCAATCAAATCTCTTATCTGGCTGCAAAAAGAATGTACAAACTCTGATACTTGTTAGAAAGGGAGTTACTAAGTACTGACCATGCAGGGTGCCCAGACTTTTGCTTCAGACACTTTAGTATGCCACTGGATTGGCATTTTACTTCTTATTTAGAAAAAAATCAAATTAATCATTTGGACGAGCTTTAACAACACAGGCAAATATGTCACGAATCAAATGTCCACAATTGGCTTCTGTCAAAATACAATAATTTAGTTAGCATTAATTATTTCAAATGATATGCTAAACTTTAATGTTATTTGATTAATGTTAATACATATTTAGTTCAATTAAGCAAAATGTAGAATTATGACAGTCTAGTATTGTTTTCTTTCTGTGCTTTTCACTGCAGTTTCATTTGCTGGGCCTGGTTAGCATTGAAACCTGTACTGTAAGCTAAATATGTCCCTAAGCAATGGCTTCAGTGCTATGCTGAATGACTCTGTGCTATCTTGTGCATGTGGGCTGTCATCTCCTCTCTGTTCGTTTAAATATGGCTGTTGGAAGAGCCACTTTAGCCCAATGAGGATGAATAATTGAGCGGAACAGCTCCTGAGACAGGGGGACACTAGCGTCGTCAGGCAGCGCTGTAAAACATGCTAAGTGGCTAACACTGAGGGGGGAGAGCGGGGAGCAGAGAGAGAGAGAGTGAGAGAGAGAGAGAGAGAGAGATAAATTATCTGTCACTTAATGCGAAGCAACGCAGGCAAATGAGCCATGGCGAGGATGAATTACAGATTGCCGGGCTCTTTTTCCCCCCGCCATTATGTCAACGAGAGCACCACGGAGGGAGGTAGGGAGGGAGGGAGGGAAGCCTTGGCCTCACGATAGCAGAGCTGCGGGGTTTGTTAGCATGACTGAAGAGGGTGGTGGTCTATTAGTACACACATATGCACACATGGGGTCAGTTGTACGTCAGAGATGATTGCCTTTTTAATTCAATCACCATTTCTGGTGTTAACCTCCTTACTTTCTTGAAAAAACCCCAACTATATTAATGTATGAATAAACTATGAGATGCTAAAATGCTACATACTAGTGCATCTCCAAAAAAAATTTTCATATCATGAAAAAGTTTATTTTTGCTCACAATTAAATTAAAAAAGGAAAACATATTTCAAGCCTTTTGTTATAGCACTAAACATACAGAATATCAATATTTATGTCACATGTATTAATCCTAATGTTTTTCTAAGTAAATAACTAGTAGTATAATGTTGCAAAACAATGTTCAGGCATTAGACTGCATCCTCTTGTCCATTTTTCAGAAAAAAAAAACATCTCTGTGGTGGCTTTTAGATGCATTAAATACTTGCTTGTCCATTAAATGGAATAGATGTTGGTTTTAACACTACTGTGAAAAATTCTGACTAGACAGTTTTTAATAGAATGATGCATTTCATATCAAACACCTTCTGTTTGTCCTGACTAAATTAAATATGAAAACTTACCCTTTAGGGACCAATGTCACTGACTGAAATTCTTCAAATATGCAGAAAAGTACAAATACAACAAACCTGTACAAATGTGGTTAAATATGACTTCCTATGCATGATTACATGTGTGATGTGTCATTAGAGTAATAAAAATGTGTGATTCTCCCTATGATAGATGCTATTTTAAAGGCTAACTTGGTGTAGCAGTGTAAGAGTATGTAGCCTCAGCAATGCACACCCTTACCCCTCATCTCCACTCTCCCTTCACCCCTATTTTGTTTTTATTGTAACAAGTGCTATGAATGTCTGTGTGTAGTGGTGGTAATCTTCTGTAATTGTAGTAGTCAGAGTGAAATAGGTATGTGAAGCATTATTCCCCTGCCTGCTGCACTGAGGCTGTGCTTTAGAAAGATGAAGCGCGGCAGCCACACACACTGCCATGGCCTTTGGTCTGCGCTGACTGGAGAGCAGGACTAGAGGGGGGTGAATACAGTAGTGGGGGCAGGTGGGGGCCAGTGCCAGTGGGGACCCAGAGAGTTGAACTGGCAGTATGTTTGTATGGGTGTGGATTTGTTTTCATACATCCTCAGTACAGCAAACAAACAGTACAAGAAAAACAAACAAACCACACAGCATTTTTTTAATTAACTGATGGATAACATTTAATTTAGTTTTCTTAGTGTAGACAGGCTTCTAGAATTTGTAATACATATTTGTATATATTTTATATATATATACATATTTTCTTGTCCAAAAGGATAGCTTTTTGTGTTCATCAGCAGCACACCTGATTTAAAGTAATGTATTACTGATTAAGTAAACAACTTGATTGATGATTGATGACAAAAAATAACAGACTGTCATGAATAGAGGTTTGGAAAAGGTTAAACTAACAACTAACAACAAAGTTAAACTATGGGTAAAACTAAACTAGAGCATCTCCACAAATTAGTGAAAAAGTTCACTTGTGCTCATAATTTAATTAAAAAAATTAAACTGTCATATATTTTATAGTCATAACATATAAAATTACTTATTTTCAAGTCTTTGTAAAATGTTGATACTGTTTGCAGTCATTTACTCAACCTCAAAATGAAATATTCTAATAATCTGAGATTCTGGATTTCTGATTTTCATGAGCTGTAAGCCATATTAATCAACATTAAAACAAAAAAAAGACTTGACGTTACTGTATTATAATGAATATAAAATAAGAAAAAATATTTTGAATTAAATTATGAATAACGGTGAACTTTTTCACAATATTAAAATTTTCTGATGTAACACTACATACACAATATCAGTTTGACATTTTTAGTTATTATAAAATTTGTGTTTTTCTAAGTAAAATACTGTCTACTAAAAGACATTTCTCACAAGTGTAAAACATTTGTTCAAAACATCACTTTTACTCATCTACTGAATACACAGCTTGTCATTGGTGCTCGCGCACACACATACACACATGCGCTCATGCTCATTTCTTCTGGTCTTATAATGGATATGAGTCAGTGGTGTGCACCAGCTAACACAAATGTACTCGCATCCTGACCTTTAGTAGGTGTGTTCTAAATGTGAGTGAGCGTCAGTGTGCAGGCGGTGTGTGTGTGTGTGTGTCTCTACACTGCTGCGGCATTTTGACCTTATCTATGCTCAAGCCACTCTGATGGATAATCAGGTGGTACAGGCCATATCCTCAGTCCGCTGCTATACAAGACATCATAGATGTCATAACTATAAGTGTGAATGTATGTGTGAGTGCTTCAAGGCTACACTTTCATCTATGTCTTTTACTTTTATCCTCCCTTCAGCCCTCTATCACATATGATTGTAGTATGTGTCCTGTGACTAACATGACAGTGATGTGTGGAGAAAGAATGGCACTGTGCAGTGTACTAAAAAAAAAAAGACTTGGGGTAAAAAAAAAAAATCTAATCTCTTTTTTTCCGCTTGTAGTTGATCATCCAACACATGTTTAAAGCTTCATTAGTTTTGAAATGGAGCTACAAGGAAAATGCTGCTCACAAACACTAGAACGCAATAGTTTTCTAAAATAGTCCAGTTGTTTTTATCAAAATACATCACCAAAACGTTTCTCAGTGGTCTTAAAAAGCATCCAGATCTTAATTAAAATCTGACATACTAGACACAGTTCAGTTCAGATACAGGATGACTATGAACTAGAAAAAAATGAATAAAACCTCACAGTGTAACTGAATGCTGCAGTGGGCATTTTAAACATAGGACTGGTATTCACAAACCACTTAGGAGTAGGAAGTGCTGATCTAAAATCACTTTTAGTGAAAATGACCTTCATAAATTTTGAGGAATCTGATCCATGTTCAGACTTCTTTGTGAATATCACTCCTTCTGGAGTCTGATATGAGTGGTGATTTGATAGTGGCCTCAATATGATATGATGATAGTGGTAGTTTCATTAATTTTTATTAGTTTTATTCAATTTTATGAATTCACAGTCATGTCTACAATAAATGACAACACATTCATTAGTCCATGAACTCGTAATTAAGATTTAGACGTTTTATTGATGTATTTTTACTAACAGTGACTGGGCTAATTTGGTTTTTACACCTTTTTTTTATCATAATTTATTTATTTAGCAATTTTAGCCTTACTGTTCTTAAAAAATATAATAATAATAATAATAATAATAATAATAATAATAATAATAATAATAATAAATTAAAACATGCAATCCAAACAAGTTTCAACTGGTCAACTATATCTGGTATTTATTCTCCTTTTGCTGTTGTATTGAAATGCAATTACATAAATACATAATAAATAACAATTGACTCTGCACCTCCAGCATGTTTTGATATCGAACATTGACAAACAACATGGCATGTCTAAACATTTGAATATCGTGAAAAATTTAATTTGTGTTTAAAATGTTATTAAAAATGTAAACTGTCATATATATTTATCACATGCAAAGTTACATATTTCATTTTAATGTTGATTCTGTTATAATTCTAATCTGTAATAATAATAATTTAAGATGCTCAATTTCTGATCAACAGTAAAACCAAAAAAGGTTTCAAATGTAATTTTTCATGCATTGAATACAAAATTTGAATGAATGAAGTTGAATGAAATTATGAGCAATAATTTACTTTTTTACAGTAAACTTGGACTTGAACTTAACAACTTGAATCTCCATAACAAAAAAATATTTTTCATTACACTGTTAAAAAGATTTTAGATAAGATCAAACCCGTACACATTCTAATTTCCACTGACCTTGATCAAGCACTGAGTAGGTAATTGAGTGAATACCTAACCTTTCCTTGCCCTTTTTTTGCAGATCATTGGGACGATCCCTTTGATGCCAAACTCTGCAGGACACTCCAACCAAACAGGAGGTGGGACTCCTTCACTACAAGTCCAACCAATCACGCCACAGCTACTGACCAATGCACAAGGTCAGATCATCGCCACAGTGATTGGAAATCAGATTCTGCCTGTCATCAACACCCAGGGAATCACGCTGTCACCAATCAAACCTGGACAGCAGGTGAGGAAAGATGGCACAGAGACTGATGCATAAACATATCAGTGCATTACTGCACTCTAGGGGTGTAAAAATGCATTATTATTTATTGACAATAATTCATTCAAATTTTGATTAAATGGTGGTAAACATTTAGATTTACATTTTTTCTTAAAGATCTGAGTTTGAATTGAATTATATGATCAAAATGTACAACATACACTGTTGTATAAACAGTACTTCATATTACTACAAATTAATGCATGCACAGTATGTTGCATTGAGGTATTCACTGTAAGTTTACAGTAGCATCTGAAAATAAAGACATAACATTTAGTAGATGTGATATTCTTAATGTTATTACAATATCACATACACAGTATATTACAATACAAAAATAAGATGTGATTTGTGCTCCATATGAAATTTATATGGAGGTTAAAAAATGTCTCACTCAGAAGTCATATTTATATATCTCACATCAGAGGTAGCTGAGCAGCCAAGGCATATTTGGAGTCTAAATGTTACTTCTTTTGTTGAGAACTGGAGCTTTGAGGCTCAGGTGTCACTTAAATAGCCCATTTGTCAAAATACATCATCAAATTGTTTCACAACACACAACCTGCTTCCAGGTCTTAATTAAGGTCTAACAGACTACTCAGTGTGTTTTAGGACACAGTATGAACTATAAAAATGAATTATAGAAATGAATAAAACCTTGTCATAGCAATGTTAGTCTCACAGCTTCAGTTCTAATCTAAAGAAGCAAACTTTGCACAAATTCCCAAGAATCAATCCTTAAATGTATAAAATAATTTTGGAATATTATGATATGTTTTTACATTGAACATGAATAGAAAGAAAGAATGGAAATATTACTTTCATATCTGCAAATGCTGGTCAATTTATACTTAATAACTCAATGATAAAACTTATATATAACTTATATTTATAACTCAAACTTGTCAGAGTCATATTTCAGAAGTTTCTGCCTCTCTATCCTATTCCCACATTCCACTCAACATGAAAAAATGGTTTTATCTACTTCACTGTCTTCCTGACTTAAGAAAGAGCGGAGCAGTATAGTACATAAATGTAAAATCTCATTGTCTCAGTGTTTCCCTTCAGAGGAACACTCCTGACACAGCTAGTTAGGATTACAGAGTGAGAGAGAGAGAGAGAGCACTCCAGTGTTGACAGAATTCAAAGATTTCTCAGCTGATAATAAGCTGAAGGAAGTTTGTGTGGATTTCAGTGTGTCTGAGTGTTGGAGAGAGACCTGTCTGTCAGTCTTTGAGTGTATTTGTGTCTGCAGGGTGCAGTGTATGTGTGAGAGAAATTAGGCCTGTGTGTGAGAGTGAAATGTGCAATATTACACTGGTTAAGTGTTGGTGCAAAATTGGCCCTTGTGCTATGCAAATGGTCCTCTAACCATCACAATGGCCGTGGCTGCAGTAGAAACCTTTTCTAGCATTTTTGGGTACTATTACATGTGTCAGACATTTTTCCCTTAGTGCCCAAATCATAAAATCAAACTCCAGAGTAATTTTGCAGGCAATATAAAATTCCATAGTGCATTTTTGGTGAAAGCTGTACAGAGCCTAGCCACTTCTTATTCCACCCACTACACCAAACATTTACTGAAAAATGCTGCAAGTGAGTATTCATGGTATTGAACAGAGCTGAACAGATAAAATGTTGATTGCTAGAAATTCACACATACTGTCAGAATAAAAGGTACAGCACAGGTACATGTCTGTCGAGCAAGGTACAAACAATGTAAATGTACCATAAAACGTGCATCGTGGACTAAGGCGCTGTCACTATAATATGAGGATTGCGAATTCAAATCCCGATCATTCTGCTTGCGATCAGCAAACGTCACCCAATAGAGCAAAAATGGGCAGTTAAGAAGGCATTCTCTCCCAAGCACTACGAAGTATTGTTGGATGGCTCAGGCTTTCCTCTGAGCGCTTTGGCTGCCTGGCAGCGATGTAGCGGCATGCATGCATCGGAGGAGGCCTGTGTTAGTCTGCACCCTCCTAGAGTCAGAGACATTGCAAGTGATAGGGAGAGTCAACAAACGGACTGATCAGATGGCTACATACACATTGAGAAGAAAATCCGGTAAATGTTTTAAGTGCATCATGATCTGTATAATCCAGTTGTTAACCTTAAGGATTTACTACATTCACTTTTCCAGGAGAAAGGGGCCTTATTATTATTATTATTTTTTTTTTTTAAAAAGGGACCTTTATTTTTAAATAGTAAAATAAATGTAAAAGTATGGAGTCAGGACACATTGAGTGCAGCCAGTACAACTTCAATTACATTCATTACTAAAGAATCTGATACAGTTATGTTCTCTAACTAAAGATACTGAAGAACTCTTCAGGGTTCTTGGGGTTCTACCCTGGTGACTGCAAAGCTCCTGACCCAGTGATGGTCCAGTGCCTTTTTTTAATGGCAGGAATTTTCTTCAGTTTTCGAAAGTAGAAGAACGTATTACATAAACAAAACAATGAAAGCAAACCTCAAAGATGAAAGCATCTTTTTATTTTTCTAGACCAAACAGGACACATTGTTGATATGGCCCAAAGCTGGGCCACATTCTTCAGACAGATCTGACCCACATACCACAACGAATGACTGCCCAGAAATGGACCAGCTGGAGTTGATGAAGTTGTATGTGTTTTTATCCACTTTAGCTAAATAAAAAATACCAAACTTAATATACATCTTAACAGTACTATTACACATAATAATAATAATAATAATAATAATAATAGTAATAATAATTGTGACAAAATAGCAAAATAATAATTATAATGTTAATATTTATTTTCTGTATTTAATACATTATTAAAAGTGTTTGCAATTTGTTGATATTTGTTATTATGTTTAACAGTATTGTTCAGGTATATAAAGTTTAGCTGTTTTTATTTAGCAAAACTGGATAAAAAATATGTGTCTTCCAACTGCATCTGTCCTACTTCTGGGCTGTCAATCATTGTGGTATTTAGGTCAGATCTGTACACTGGATGTTTGGGCCATATCAGCAGTGCTAACTGAGGTTTTGGGCAGTATTATGCTAGCATCACAGCTGAGTGCTGATTGGTTGATGCTGCTCACTGTCATTGGCTAAATAAAGTTTCTGCTCTTCACCTTGAAGTGGTTATAGAGCATTATATCAAAGTGTGTCTTGTGACTATGCAAAGGACAAAGGAAAGTTAACAGGACTCACTGAGCAACTGAAAATAAAATGGCTGCTGTAAAGCATGTGCAGGTACAATTCAGCTGAACTTCTGAACAGTGATGTACAGTCCACAGATTATACCGTATGTACCATCCAGTCAAGATTAGAACTTCCTGTTTGAACCTTGTCCTCTGCACTTTAGGCACTTGCCCATGTCACCTTGGACAACATCAGTGTCCTTCAAGCAACTAATGTTAGTTTGGTTTTGTGATTTGTGAACACTGAAACATCTAAAACTCCTCCTTTTCCACTTCCATGCCCTATAAAACCTCCAGTCTTGCTTCAGTTCACTATGATGAAATCTTTGCACCCCACCACCACTCCCTCTCCTCCTTCTCTTACAGGACCACTTCTAACCACTAAGCACCAGGGGGTCAGGCATCCTCACGCACATCATAGCAGCCCAGAACTCCTTTCTGATCCAAAGCTCAGATCAGGATATGGTGAAAATAGTTCTCTACAGAGAACTAACTCCTGCACATTTTATTGCATGCTTATTGTTTATATACTAAATGTAACTTAATAGGCATCATTTATATTATAATAAATAATGTATATTTATTATAGACATAATTTGACTAGGGTTGTCAAAACATTAGCATATGACTGTATCTCTTGTGCAATATGTAGCAATATAAACACAATGTAAATATATTTTGGCCATATTATGCACCCCTCCTTTGTGTGTGTATGTGTGTGTGTGTGTGTGTGTGTGTGTGTTGTATGGATATAGAGAAGTCTTTGTAGTAGATTGTGGCTGATACTGACAGCATAAAAATAATGTAATAAATTGCCATTCCCTTTGGTACATGCTGAACTATAATAGGACACTGATTTATGATTAGATTATATATTATTGCCCATATGATATGATATAGGATTACTGATATATGATGCATCCCTACTTCATATGATTTCTATGTGTATGAAAGCTTATATGCATAAACTAGACCTTGCATTCAGTTACCTTTTTGAGTTAAGCTCAAGTTGGATGTATGTGTTTATACGTGTTATTCCTGTTAGAAATGCTCTCAGAGTAGAAGGAGCTCATTCAGCAGAACCCCTGCAGAGAGGAATGTGGGGGAAAAAGACTTTTCACATAGCAGACACGCTGTTCATTAATACTATTGTTTGGCTCAAGCAAATGGGTGAGAGCAGTACAAAAGAAGACTGTGAGTATAGGCCTTTGTTTCTTCACTACAGATCTACTACAGCTCTGCTCCCTATTCCCCATACTGCTCCACGATTTATGGTCAATCACATGGAAAAGCAAGAAAAAAAACTAAGAAACATTCACAGGTTGACCTCATTTTCTTCAGGAGGTGTTCCGTGTCATTTTTACGGTGCGTCTGATCACCCTCGTGAGCACATTAATGCATTTGTAATAATGTTTATGGCTGTCGTCCGCGTCTTCCAAATAACTTGTGAACAATCTCATGCCATCCGATAATTTACGGCTGTCAAACAGCCCGGAGCCGCCGAGATTCCAGATAATTCCTCCAGCATCTGCCGACAGCTCTGACAGTGTGTGCAACACTTCTTCTGACATCTCTCGCCACCCCAAACAAACACAATAGCACACACAAATGTACACACATACACACACTCTGGAGAGTATAATTAATAGCGCAAGGGAATAGCATAAAGAATCTAACCTACTTTTAGATTGACAACAAGGCTTTTCTTGCCATGAGGAGATGCGCCGTCTTGATCTTGTAAAAGCAGCTCAATCGTGCATAAAACATGAAAATATATAGTTTTACGCTCATGCCACATTGCTCCTAATGATGGCCCACCTCGGGTGAGCTTGTGATTACTGCTTTCACTAAACTGGTGCGTTTGCAATTTCATGTTAAGAATTCGGAATATCCCCGCACTGTCATTGTGGCGTCCTTTTTCTTTTTTATGTGCTCTTGAAAGCATGTGACAGGAGTGTTCAAAGAGAAATTGTGTAGAAAGAGAAGCACTAGAACTGGCATCTCAACTGGTCCAAATCTCTGTCTACATCACTGGTGGTGGCAGAGTCTATCTGTTATACACTCAGGCCTGGCTCTGGTACACTACAGGACACAAGTACGGAAACAGGCGGTGACATGTTATAGTTTCTAAATGTTTAAGTTTATTTTAGTAATATTTTACATTTATTGATGACTAGTTTAATCACACAAGTTTTTTCTCCTCCACATATTCCATGATGGTACAGTGATGCATTCTTATTCTAGAGCAGGGGTGACCAACCCCATTCCTGGAGAGCCACATTCCTGCCCAGTTTGGTGATCTCTCTGATCAAACACACCTGATTCAACTCAGCAGGCAATTAGCAGGTTTAATTGTAGTGTCAGAGCAGTGACATCACCAAACTGTGCAGGAATGCGGCTCTCCAGGACCGGGGTTGGCCACCCCTGTTCTAGAGTAATGTATGTGATATAGCCTTATTGACCATGAAACAGCCTCAACCATAATCAGAAGCAAAAGATCTTTGCTCAGAATACATGATCAGCTACAAACCGGATTCCAAAAAAGTTGGGACACTAAACAAATTATGAATAAAAACTGAATGCAATGATGTGGAGATGCCAACATCTAATATTTTAT
>BRDA01006223.1:35805-54337 GCA_036984385.1 Crenuchus spilurus
GAATAAAATATTGACATTTGCCATCTCCACATCATTGCATTCCGTTTTTATTCACAATTTGTTTAGTGTCCCAACTTTTTTGGAATTCGGTTTGTAATTATTCGCCTGATTTGTCATTTAATTTAACTGGAACTTTTAGTAGAAAATGCTGGAAGGTTACTACTGTATTTCAAATGTTCATTTAGCACAAAGTATGTAAAGTATACTTATAAAAGTGAATCAGCTATTAGCAAATTTTGCCATAAAGAAAAAAAAATCAAACATGAAAACTTGTGATCGCTGAGTCCTTAGTGCCTTATGTTGTCCACTTTCAACATAGTCTATTCAAACTCCTAATAGCACACTCGATTCATTTCTACAGCATCATCTTAATTAAAGAAAGAATGTAGTGAATATGAGCTGAAGAAACATCAGGAGAAAAACTAATGAAAAATCTGATGTACACTATCTACACTGTACTTAATGCTTGTATCTGCAGCATGCATTCTATATTGACCCCTTAAATTACAGGCTTATTATTTGAATTATATATATTAGCTACAATGCAGCCTATATGGACCTTTGCAGTTTAATAAACATATTACTGTCCTTAAGGAAACATTCTTATATTTTACAATACTAGTGTCGCTTCTAGGTTTTTGGTCTCCCCACAAGGCAGTACATATTTGGCAGTTTTCCGCCAAAGCAGTGCACTGTTAAAATTACAGTGTAAAACAGTTTATCTGGACTGGAAGGTGTTATTTTGATATTGTTCTTTCTGTGTTCTTGTATTCACAGCTCCCCCAGGCAGCCCAAGCCCAGCCGGCTCCCCCTGTGTCTCAGCCGGGTCTGTTGCGGATGCCCCACAGCCAGAGCCCTTTGCGCCAGGCCTCCTCATCCTCCTCAACATCCTCATCCTCATCCTCAGCTCTCAGCGTGGGACAGCTGGTTAGCAGTGAGTAACCACAGCAATGGTCTACTACACCACATGAGGCCACATTTACACATGCACCCACTTTATGCTGCTCGCTTACATGTACACACATACAGACTCACAAACTTGCATTAGATTACAGGTTGCTGAAGTGGTGGTTATTGTTGTATGGCTCTAGCATGCACTTGAGGTATGAAAAGAAATAATGGTATGAATATACTGAAATGATCAGGACGTGTCATGGCACAGAGCTCATAAATAACAGTCTGGTCAGTCTACAAGACAAAAAAAAAGGTTGTTCTTTCTGAGCCTGGATATATATATATAGTGAGGTCAGCCATCACTATAAAGTCTACCAATAGTTCTTTGTCTCTTTGTCAATAGCTCAACAGCTTCCAGATTTTCCTTTTTTTTCCCTTTTCTTTCTTTCTGTTTTTTGTACACTATTAAAAACTGTACGCTTCACAAACAGAGAGGTTGCACGGAGTTGCTTAGCCTCGGCAAACCACCACATATAAATCACTCTCGGCTGCCTGTCACAGCCACACCGTGCCTTTAAAAACTGCTTTACTTAGATAAATTCTCATTTGTCACAGGCAATTGCCCTAAACCCATTTCAAAGGCATCTGCAATGGAGTTTTGAATTCAATAAAAGGGAAGTTGCCATTGATCAACTTGTTGTGAACACAAGCAATGGACTGTTTCATATTTCTTTTTTTTCTTCTTCTTTCTTCTGTGTCAAAACGTACATAATACCTCTGGCATTCGCCATTCATTTTGTCAATTTGCTGCCATGGTGCAGCTTTCTATGCCACACTGTGTTTGTCGCAATGTCCTTGGCTAGCACTAACACAACACAACATGCTTTGAATGGAGGGAAAAATCAAAGTGACCCACAGCTACAAAAGGCTGAATGTTTTGCTCGGTTGGAATAAACCCTGTCCTGGGCTTTACATTCAGCCCAAAGAAATAGAAAAACGAATCCATAAGCAATACTGTAAGGCCCATACCTACATTCACAGTATTTCACCTGTGCTTACTTTCAGTTTTGTGATCATTCATGATACTGAATGCATGTTGCTGAATGAACGTAAAGAGCATTGGTACTGTAAGATCTTTTCGTGTCGTATTGCCTTACTGTAAGATTAAGTCTGTTGTTCGATTTTTCAGATTTGTATGAAAAATAAAATTAAACTGGCAGCTCTGATGGTGTTATAGCAAAGTAAAATACAAATATCCCTAAGAATTTCAAATGAACTCATAAGCCACAGTTACCACTGACTCTTAACAAAGAGATTTGTATTTCACATATTTCTTTCTCATTGAAATGAGTGGACATTCATGCAAAAGTGAAGATGTTAAACTTTCAGAAAGTTCCACATTTGTATTCATAAGTAGAAAAGGAGATTTTATTAGGACTGAAATGAAAAGTTATTGAAGTTAGAATAGGTTAAAGTATGTGTGACATTCACATATCGATTTAAAATGGGATCCAAGGTAATGCCAAAAGTTAAAAAAACAGACAAAAATACATCCTCCTTTTAAAACTGCCTTTGACTCAAATGTTTGTTCAGTTGTATCATAATATATACATTATCAATTTCTAAAATCCTATCTATAAACAAGTCCTTCATATCACGATCAGGTACATGGTTTTTGAAAGTAAACAGTAGCGGGCCATCTGAGCACTTTCCTTCCTAGTGGGGTATTTGGTTCAGCATGTGTAACTGCCATAGTTCATATTCAGACACAGTGAAGAGAGCTGTACAGCAGGTCTCAGATCAGGTCTGTGCTGTGTTTCTTTAAAGAAGATAAAAGCAGGTCTAATAACTGTCAATAACCAGTGAAATAAGTCTAAAGTCAATAAAACAACAAGGGGTAGTTTATCATCTTAGAGAATTTACAGTGTCTATATTAGTAATGCCCTGCTAGGCTTTTAGCATCCTATCTAAAGCTACTTATTTATGGTTGATGTTTGCGTTTTTGTGGCATCTGAAAAGAGATAGAACTACTTAAATAAAATAAATTATTGTGTAAGGTATTATATTGTTATTTAATAATATTATTAAAATATTAATCCCCCCCACACACACACACACAATCAGAGGTGAAACTGACCATCCCACATGATTGCTGTTGTCCATACTCTTAATATCACCTCTACATTGAAACATATACAACCCAGTATGCTGTTGTTGATACAAAATACCTTTTTCAGTTCTTCTGTTTGTCCTGTTCACTCCCTTCACTCTTCAGACACCCACCTACTTATAGTCCCACAGTCTATAGACTCCATACTGTTGGTGATAATCCAAAGTTCTGGAATGGTGCCTTGTAGGAGTTGAATGCCTGAACAGTTGGCTTTTGGTTGATTCATAGTTTTACATATTTTACATATTTTTTCACCATTTATCTACCTTACATTTTGATGTAACCTTTCTATTATTATTTGTTATT
Source organism: Crenuchus spilurus (assembly GCA_036984385.1). NCBI lineage: Eukaryota > Metazoa > Chordata > Actinopteri > Characiformes > Crenuchidae > Crenuchus > Crenuchus spilurus. Next base: position 39,176 of record BRDA01006223.1, read on the forward strand.
GTTTTATCATCTGTGTTTCTCAGTTACTATCTTATTTGCCATTTACTTAAGTTTGGTTAGCTCAGATTTTATTGGGCAGTGTCCTTAAGCACCTTGAACAGTGCATCTAAATAATAATAATAATAATAATAATAATAATAATAATAATAATAATAATAATAAAACTAAGTTTTTCGAGTTTTTATCATTTTTTCTGAAACAAATGGAAAACAGTATCGAGTGATTTTGTAGCAAACTATTAATTATTAATATATTAATTTGTTAATTTAAGAAATATTATTTAAACACATTTAGACTGTGTAGTAAATCCGTGATAACAGTTCTAGGGTTTATATGGCTAAATATTTTATTAAATTAATTTAAGCTAATGGAAAGGCATTTAAGACAAAGGTTGAAAACTGTTTTAAAAATAATTTTTCCTATACAACATTTTAAATACAAATTTTTATTTAATCTGGCTGACTGTGCTACAGCACCTCAGCATTAAACATTATGTTTAACAAGAGCACTGAGCAGATGCAAGCACGACTCCACATTTGAAGATCACATTTACTTATGAGGAATGACAAGGGGTCGGTTCAGTAGGTTTTACCTTCGATACGCCTGGAGGACTCTTTTAATAATTTATTGATAATGACCAGCATGAATTATTTAATCTGCCAAACTTTTTCCCCTCATAAGCAGGATGCCAGGGCAAAGGACAGTGATGTAGAACAGAAAATCACATATTATTGACTAGGAAGAACTTCGTTATTGAAGTGTGAAATACTCCTTTCATCTAGAAGAAGTTCTTAAATAGCAGGAATGAATAACTTGCATTCCCATAGACACTGAAATCAAATGGATTTTTGACTAAATGTGGCTTCTTGTTTAGTCTCCTCTGATCCAGGCCAAGAAAGGATTCATAACCAAAATGCAGATACATTCCTTCTGGAAAATGTTTAGTTTTTTGTCTTTTTGTGCTGATTTGGAAAAAAATATAAAGATGTCAGTTTGCAAAGCAAGTTGCTTTAGAATTTTTTTTTCTTCAATTTTGCAGTAAAAGCATATAAGCAAAACAAACAGTAGCTGCTTTACCCAGAAAAAAAATGGTGTCTTCAACTGACTTGCATAAAGCTAAATAATTTGTTTACTTACATTTCTGACTACACCATTCATTTAAACTTGATTTCATGTATCATAAAGATATTTGAGTAACTATTACATCAGTTCAAACATAAGGTAATAGATTATATCTTTATTCCTTTGTTTCCTTCTGTTTACCAGACCCTCAAACTGCCCCCAGCGAAGTGGATGGGGTGAACCTGGAGGAGATCCGAGAATTCGCCAAAGCGTTTAAAATCCGTAGACTGTCTTTAGGCCTGACACAAACTCAGGTGGGCCAGGCCCTCAGTGCTACAGAGGGCCCTGCATACAGCCAGTCTGCCATCTGCAGGTAAGGAGGACTTCAGCAACTACAAAGACAGAGCACCTCCATCCATCAAATCACTCACTGACATGCAGTCACGGTCCTTACATGTTTGTTGCATGAAATGAGTAGAGCAGATTGGGCTGTAAAGCTCAGCTATGAAAGAAAACATCTTAAAACCCTCTTGAAATGTATTGAATTAATCAAATATATATTAAAATTGAATTTCAAAGAATACCTTTGTTGTCTGTTGACTTCAGCAAGGCACAATGGTTTTTGGCCTGTGCTGAAACATTTTAGTATTTGAGTAACATTCATAACATGAATACGAGCAACTCGCATATCTGTGCACCAAATGAAGATGTGTGTCATGATTTATGCTCATTTCAGATATAAGCAAAGTAAGTATAAATTATATAACAGACAGGTTAAATGTAGCAGTTGATAAATATTTACTAAATCAATACAAACACAAACTTCATTCAGTCAGTACTGTGTTATTTGAGACAAATGAGGTTTCAAACCTAATTACATTAAAATATGTATCCAAAGTTAATATAATTAGTGAAAAGAAGTTGTGCTAAATGTGACAAAATTATTTTTAACAACATAGAACAGCCCAAAGTAGCAGAGCAAGTATCAACATGATGAAGTTGAAATGAAAGATAATGGCCTCTGAGGTTAATGTCTGGGAGTTCATTGTCTCTGCTTTGTCCATTAATCACATATGACAGGACTCTGTGAAGGCTGTTATTCTGCTAATATCAGTTGCCACAAATTTAGATATTTTTGTGTATTAATGTATGCAAAGAAATCACAAAGAGTAATCTGAAAAGAAACCATCTTGTTTACTACTTTCTTTTGTCATGGACAAAGGTAATGGTGAGGCTAACCTCACCCAATGATGCTTGTTGGGTATGATTACAATTTTCACAGAGCATTGATACAGAACAGAGATGAAAAATTTTCACCTGATCTACTTCATTGGTGTCCTATTATATGGGGCTGGTCTGGTGGTTAGGGATCTGGTCTTGTGACCGGAAGGTAGCCGGTTCAATTCCCAGGCAGGTTATGACTGAAGTGCCCTTGTGCAAGGCAGCTAACACTCAATTGCTCCCAGGTGCCGTGGATAGGGCTGCCCACTGCTTCAGGCACACGTAAATGCTGAGGTCTAATTTTGTTGTGCACAATTATATTGGCAAAAGTTTTATCTAATTCAAATCTAAAATCTATACAGAATTAAAAGACACCTGATAGCCAATCAGCAAAGTATTAATCGTGTCTGGGGTAAAAATGTGATTTACTTAACTCTAGGTGAAAATTTTACATTTAGTGAATACATGGATCATAAAATATATAAACTTATAAGACAAATAGGCTGTGGGGGTAACCACTAAATTACAACTAACCCTATGTGTTGGAGGCTGGACTTTAGCTTGGTTATTTCTGTGAGTTTATTGTGTTTTTAAAAACATACAAGAGAATGTATAAAATAATAGTAGTGTGAATTATGTTGTATGTATATATATATATATATATATATATATATATATATATATATATATATATATATATATATACAGCTCAGTAATCATAAACACAGCTATGACATTAGGTTGTTGGAGGTACATAATGGTCCACTTTGTTATACCAGTAATAAAAAATAGACATATTAATGTTAATTTTAAAAATAACAAATATGGAAATGCTTATGAACTAACCTCTTACTAGAAATGTATTGAGACGTTAACTAATTAACCTTATTTAAAAGGTCATATTATATCTTATCAATTCAAACATTGCCCTGCCTCGCTACAGTTTGAACTTGTTCTCCTTTTAGAAATCCGCACAGTATGCATGCAATATCGTACATCTCTATACATATTTAATACAATGTAATTAAGATATGAAAGACAATATTCATTATTCACATCCCACCTGTAATATTTCCATTTTGACACATCTTAGCTTGTGTCTTCTTTACTGTGTCCTGTCTTTATGTGGAGATCGAGTTGCTTGTGCAAAATACATTAGTTGAAGTATTACAAGAAGCACTTAAAGCAGTTAATAATTACTTAGGTCCGTTGCCACGTATTTGTCGTGCATTTAGCTAAAGGGAATGTGACAGAACTAGACCTTTAATAAAAATGACATGTTTCTCAGTGCAGAGCAACATGAATTAGAACATTATGGAGGAGTGCTGATAAAATATTCAGCAATGTCATCTAACCGCAAATAGCCTCCACCAAACTCACCTTCAAAATCTTCATCTTTAGTGATTATACAGACTCTTACTCTTGTCTAGCTTTCATTCAACAAGAAGAAGCCAAGCCAGCTTACATTTATCAGTGCATATCATGTCATATAGTAATGGATATGTATATTTTGAAATATCTGGCTACAATAATGAAGACTGTAGTATACAGATTTTCTACATTAAAAATACTATAATGATACTATAATGAAAGCTTAGAGCTGTACTGCATAAAAGCAAAATATGTTTAATGCTGCCTTTTGAATGAGACATGAATATGAATGCAAATATTACAATATATCATATTTTAAAGCTGTTAACACATGTTTTTGTTTTGATGGTGCACTGTGACAGCATAAGCTCATTCAGTCAGACCAGTAAGAGCTTGTTATTCTTCTGTTTAAACAGAGGAACCAGAAAACACCAGTGATATTGGAGTCTGATTCCTATTAATGTGTTTTCTTATTTAAAATGGTCATTTCAAACTCTTAAGATTTCAGACTTTTCAGACTTGAATTTTCAGGTTTATTTGATCATATTCAATGCATACAGCATCAATTCGGTAACAACACATCATGCGTTCGTGCTTGTAGTGTTAAAGGCGCAGATTAAATGGAAGAAATGGCATCTGCTGGAGGACGGAGTTGCATCTCACTCTAAAACTAATCTAAAGACCTGTTGGCTTGTAAGACTTTCCAAAGGAATAATAGAATGTATTTGTTAAAATGCATGGATTTTTTAAAATTGATGTTATTGTCAGTACAAAATGTCATATACTGTGCCAAATTGATAAAATATACTGCTTTTAAAATTAAAAGTCGTTATTTAGTCAATTAAATACACAATGTAATACAATTAATTGTGATCATTTTAATCAATTGGCAGCACCATTTGAAAGCAATATATACATATTCATCCCCTCAAATTAGGTGTATCTGTTCTGTCATATTCTAACTTTGTTTAGCAGTACTCAGTTCAGAGCTGTCTTTGTTTAGCTTTTCATTCTAATATGCTACAATTTCAAACAAAAAGCAAAAGCCAGGTTGATGAGCTGCCTCTGTTTATGTGACACAGCACCGTCACATACTTTTAAAAATTTTATCCCATCAACATCAAACAGCCGATAAAACCTGAAACAGCGTGGGGAAGGAAGGGGGAGGTGTGGGGGCGGTGGGGCGAATACCTTATGAAGCTTCAAACTAACGCTTAAAGTCTTAAAAATTCTGCATGAAATATTTACATTTCCCAATACATAATTCAGATATTTATAACATACATTAAAAGCCATTAGCCTCCAAAATAAATGGGTGATGTGATGTTTTTGCCCACATGTACTTTCATCTTAGCTCTTCGGAGAGGACACAAGCTTTTTTATTTCATTATATGTTCATTTGTATGACATTGGACATGACAGACTGCTCGCCGTTGTAGCGTTTAAAGGCAGACTTCACATGCTTTCCTTTGGTTAACATCAACAGAGACGAGGTGGATGAGGATGAGAGCGTGTTTTTTCGCTCGCGAGCGCGCAGGCTCTTGGGGCTCTCGTAGTCTTTGCTCAGTCAAACTCAGCCTGACAGATGTCTCCATCTTGTCTGATCTCATTGCTTACTTTGAGGGGGAAAAAGGCTTTATTGCTTCGTCCCAACAATCGCAAAAAAGACATGGTCAGCCCTGATCAACTCTGTGACGATTAAGAAGAGCTCAGAGAACGATGTCTACAGTCTGATGTAGTGTAGATTTTCAGTTGGGCTACTGTTGATCATTTGCATGTACAGAGCCACATCAAAAAACTGAATATTTGAGCCTTGTTGTTGTTGATCAGTTTGGCTTATAGCTCATAAAAATAAAAAAATCAGAATCTCACATTATTAGAATATTTTGAGTTAGAGTAAATTACTATTCAAACAGCAACAAAATAAAAAAAAATGTAATGAATGTAAAATATATGAGTTTACCTTTTTGAATTCAATTAATACACAATTTTTTTAACAAAATTCTAATTTTGGATTTTTTAAATAATTTTGAATACAGTGTGATTTATTATTTTTTCATATCTTTGGTTTACATTTATTTTTAAGTTTTAAGTATGCTGCAAAGACTCTTTTTAAGGTTACCCTTTGATCCCTCACAGACATAAATCTTATTTCTTTTCATTACTGTATGATTGCCAACTAACTTGAATTTAATAGGTAGAACAGTGCTCACTAGCACCTTTCTGTGACCAGTCAAATGATCATCTCACATACATCGTATCACCACCATCCTTGGCATGGAACTTACTTAGAATGCAACATTGCACATAACTGCCTGCAAGATTTTGCATAATTTCAAGATGGGAATCATTTAACCACGTTTACGCTGCATGAATGTACACCATTAATCCACACTAACCTTCCATCAATGATTCATACTGCAGGATGGGAAGCTGCCGTGTATAATCTGCACAACAAATTAGGCAGAAGAGATGCTTAACATGCTTATAAGTGTGTGTGTGTATATATATATATATATATATATATATATATATATATATATATATATATATATATATATATATATATATATATTAATCATCCATTTCTTTCTCTTTAAGGATTACTCAGTGTGCCCCTAGCCACTGTTCTGTCATGTTCAATGCTACAATGGGAAACATTTGTCTCATTCAAAAGGATAAACAGGTCACAACTGAGAGCATCTCATACCTCAGTGCTCATGCAGTCTGTTAGAGTACAAACACACTAGGAGAAATCCCAGATATTTAGCTGTTTAGTGGCACAGCTTTTTCTTTAAAACAACAAATGATAGTGGGTGTGTATTTTAGTGTCCATGGCAAGAAATATAAAATAAAATAGTTTTTTCTGAAAAACATCTCCACAAACAATTAGTCAATGATATCCCTGATATTAAACTATACACTCAGACGTTATACACTCAGACGTTATACACTCAGTAGCCCTGAAGTGTACGTATTCATTAGGACACTGATCTGATATATAATAGTATTGGATTGTGTAGTAATTAGTGTATTTGAAATGGTATTGACTTTATTCTACCTGTCCTGACTCCAGACTTTTATATTTATTTACTATTTTTAAAAAATATACAAATCTGTTCTTTTCTCCTGGAAAAAGTGGATGTAGTGAAACTTTAAGATGCAAGACTGAACCTTAATGATCATGTTAGACATTTAAGAATACATTTACACTGCTTGTACATGCACTGCTTCTTTTGGCAGTCAGAACTGGTCTTGTGACTGGAAGGTCGCCGGTTCGATCCCTGGGCAGGTCATGACTGAAGTGCCCTTGAGCAAGGCACCTAACTCCCAACTGCTCCCCAGGCGCTGTGAATAGGACTTCCCACTGCTATAGGCACATGTTTACACAGCCTAGTGTGTTCACTAATGTTTGTGTTCTACTGTACAGATGGGTTAAATATGTAAGTCAAATTCTGCTGTGTGCAATCACATTGACAAAAAAGTTTCATCTAATCAAATCTAATCCATATAAAAAATAAATATATGTGACCCCGCCAGGGAAAACCAGGTCAAAGTCGTTCTAGTTTTTCACAATTAGTTTTTTTCAAAACAACTTTTTTGTGAATTTAAGTTTTGTTTTTGGTCAAAATATGTACTCCGATAGATATCTGAGACTATTATCTTTCATTTACAGCAATAATACTGAGTGGCTAAGTTTTGTCGCTAATGTGAGTGACACGATATTGACACGATATTTCAATAAGTTGCCCAGTGACTTTGGCCTGGTTTTCTTTGGCGGGGTCACATATAGTTAAAAAGTTCAGTATTATACATAATTTAATTCATATTTTCTATGACATTTTTATGACAAAAGTAATATTTTTCAAGCATCTTTTTTTTTGTTTTATTGTTGATTCATTTGGCTTAAAGCTCATGAAAATCAGAAGTCCAGAACCTCAAATTCTTATATTTAATTTCAAGTTAATGACTAAATTACTGTTCCAACATGGTTTGAAAATGGTTTGAAATGTTACTTAAGATGTAATGAATAGAACATATGACAGTTTATAAATTATGAACACAAATGAATTTTTTCATTATATTCTCTTTTTGGAGATGCTCAAGAATCTTATTTAACAAGAATGTATCTGTGATGTATCTTTTTCAAACAGTGTAGGAGAAGAAATAAAATGCTTTCTAACTTTAATTGTAATATAAAAAGGCAAAATTTTATTTGGATAGCTCACTGTAGGTGCTTTATATGTGTCAACTTTAACTTTACCTTTTATTTAACTGAATACTTGTTCATATTAATTGTCACATTTCAGCTGTCACCTAAATTGACACCTAAACCTGATCTCAGTTCTAAATGCAATGCTAGTCTAAATGCAAAAAAAAAAATTTCATGTAGATCATTTCTAGGGAGCAATGGCAGAAAATATTTCTTAGAATTAGAATATTATATTGGAATAAATTTTTTTTATATATAATATACAAAAAATAAAATAATACATATATATTTGAATAATATTTCTACTCATCAAGATTTTACGAGGAAATAATCACATAATTTAAAGACCACATAGTCAAATCAAGTAGAAAAATACATTATTTCAGTTGTGAGGATTTGAAACAGAAGGCACTTAACCTTTCTTCGCAGGTGCGTTATAAGATTACTGCTATCTGGCAACCCCATACATACACTAACACTGTCCTTTAAGCCAAAAGAAATGCAGCAGTAGTCGGGGAAAATGGGCCGAAGACATTAAAAAAAGAGCAAATGCAATAATTCATACATTGATAAATAAGTTAGGCCCTCACTATAGCATGTCTCTAGCATTGTTTCCTCCTCAGTCCTGATTTCACACTGGCCCGTCACTCATCCTTCTGTTAAAAAAAAGTGTCTTCTTACATTTGGGGTCCTGAGAGAGCGAGGGGCCTTTGCCCCTGCTCGAGGCGTCTCTTCAAATGCCAGTTAAGATTCCATCAAAGGCATCCTCGCAGGAGCCTGTGGAGGAGCCTGGGACTGAGGGGAAGTGTGTTGTTTGAGAGAGCAGGAGCCAGGCTTTTTTCAGCCTGTCTGACAGGTGTCCGTGAGCTGGTTAGGAGGAGGGCAGGACAGTGAACACACTGACGCAGCTCTCCATTAGAGCGCCTCAGAGACTTGTTATGTGTTTTAGCACTGCATATCTCTAGCAGGCAGAGCCAGTGGAGAGTAGAATTCTGAGTGTGGACTGTTTCTAATGGTAGACAGAAGCATGTATCCAATATTTAAGTTAAAAAGCAATCAACAATCTAAAGATAAGTTAAGATAATCCTTTATTAGTCCCACAGTGGGTGAATTCAAAGTTTTACAGCAGCAAAGGTACAGTGAAGTACACAGTAATAGAAGTAGGTATTAAAAAAGACTCTGTTAGTAAAATAATAATAATAATAATAATAAGAAGAAGAAGAAGAAGAAGAAGAAGAAGAATGAGAAAATATTAGAAATCTAGTTTAGTTCAGATCTCTATATAAACTACCTATTTTTTTATTTTTACTTTCTTGTGTAATTAGACTTTCTAACCTGTAACATCATTTGATCAGATTGTGGGTGCAGAGGTAGACATGTAAACATATTGATGTTTGCGAAATTCCTTTGTTACTGTACACACACAAAACAGACTCCTTAACACACAAGAAACGGGTCTGTTTCACTCATCACACTTTAAAATTATGCTAAAATAAGCATACTTTATTCTAAGGTATAATACATTTCCAAATAAATACACCCAAAGCTGTTATTTTTCCTAATGAATTTAATGGTAGAAATGCATTACATATGTGATTTTATATGGGGTTGAGAATGTAAATATGTTTACTGCCTTTAGACATTTACAGAAATGTATAACAATAACAATTATAGTATTCAACATGCATTACTTAAAACTAGCCTCTGATGTCTGCTAAAGTAAGGGTTTAAAGTAAAGTAACAATTAGAGCATGTTTCCCTAAAATCCCTTTAAACTTGCAAGCATATTCAACACTGAGAGGTGAAAATGTATTAGCATTAAACATTTAATGAATGGTAGGGTATTTTGAGAATGAAAAAGAGTTGGTGTATTAAAATGTTGGTGCATTATAGTGAATTATTTAAGCCATAAATGTGAATAAATCATGGTTTTTATGTTTTAGTGCATGTTCTGCTACCTATTTGACAATGTATTAATGTTTCTGAAACTGAAATGAAAAGAGAGAATATTAAATACATTAGATGGCATTGTTTATTGTGTTATGTTTAAATCTTTTGATCATTAGTTAGACAATACAATTTAAGCCCACTTTATTGTTTAATAATGGAGTTCAGCCTTAATTATAGCAGTTAGCTGCTTGCTTGTTTTTTCTCTTCCAGCCTATGGAAGAGTCTCCCTGGTCCTTCACTGCGGAGTGGGCACAGAGAGTAAAGCTAGTTAAGAAGTAATGTTTAAGACGTTCCAGTGCAATAGCAGCTGTTCTTTTAGTACTACTCTAACTACATTTCCCAGCATGCACAAAGAAAAACATTAAAATGAATGAAAAAAGTACTTTAAGGGGGAAAACAACAACAACAACAAAAACTCTCTGTCCCATTGGCAGCTCAGACCGGGAGGCCCTTCCTGCAACACTGGGTCAGGCAGGAAAACCCCTTGCCCACTCAGGGCACTCGAGTAAGCTTGTTCTCTCTCAATTCTCCCCCAGACACACCATCCTGAGAAGCCACTTTTTCCTACCACAGGAAGCCCAAGAGAACACTATAGCTAGCAGTCTGACAGGCAAACTGAACCCTGGCCTTTTATATCCTGCCAGGTTTGAGAAGTTGGACATCACCCCAAAAAGCGCCCAGAAGATTAAGCCTGTGCTGGAGCGCTGGATGGCCGAGGCGGAAGCCCGCCATCGCTCCGGCATGCAGAACCTGACCGAGTTTATCGGCAGCGAGCCCTCCAAAAAGCGCAAGCGCCGGACCTCTTTCACCCCGCAGGCCCTGGAGATCCTCAACAGCCACTTTGAGAAGAACACACACCCTTCTGGCCAGGAGATGACCGAAATCGCAGAGAAACTGAACTACGACCGTGAGGTGGTGCGCGTGTGGTTCTGCAACAAAAGGCAGGCTTTGAAAAACACAATAAAAAGGTTGAAACAGCCAGAGCTCGGACCGGTGGCACCTATGGACACTCTGACCGACACCTTGGAGGAACACCCTTAGCTTAAACTGGACTGTTACTTGATTTGAGTGATAAGGAATCCTAGATCCACACACAATTGTCTAAACCTTCAAACGACTGGACACTAAAGACCCGGACATTTTCTACCCATTGAACTGCGACGGACTGTCAACAAGGATAACAAACAGAAATATTAGCAGTGTTGTCGCAATAGTGAAGTGAAAGTGAGAGACTTGAGCAAAACCAAAATATGAATATTAATGATAGAGTCAAAACTGCATTGAGGGAACATTGTACTGAATTTTGGGGTCCTCTTCCAGGATGAAGAAATGAAATTTAGAATACAGATCACACCTAAATCAAGGACAACTAAGAAACTACTACTACCAAAGTCTGTTGCATCTGATTCCTGAGATTTTTTTAACTTGTAAATGTGTTCTAAATTTTTACATTTGTACTGACAAAAAGAAAAAAAAGAATATATGTGTGGTGGGGTGGGGAGGGTCTAACATTCTATCTTTGTCTCACTTGATCACCTGGGTTTATATGTAAATATTTAAGATAATTTTTGTCTTTAAATCAAAATCACAAACTCTTTGGAAACTTCGTCTCAGAGATGTCTGCATCATATGCCTACTGTACGTCCTTCAGTCACCTCACCTCTGTTTGTAAAACTATGATTTCTAAGAAACTTCTATCTCTGGTAGAGTGGGTTATATGTCAAAGGTGGTCCATATTGCAAGGGAATTCTCAGTGAACAAAGAGCTTTTGGTTTACCCGCATTGTTGCAGCCGTGACTTTAAGCTACAGTATGTCATTGTATTGCCAAAGCCTTCTAGCCAAAGAACATACTTCTTCAGCCCCAGGGCACCTGGGCCAAAATGTCTCAAAACAGTTCATCCTTTTCTTTCTGTGATTTTTTTAAGTGTTTTGACATTGTTCAGGCCTTCAGTGTTGAGTTTGTTCAGGCCTGCGTGACTTACAGAATTGAGTGGTTGATTAAATGGGATCATCATGAGATTTGAAAATCATTTTCACCACTTCCACATGCTTTTGTTGACTTGTTTTGTAAGTTTGTTGTGGTGAGCCACTTTGCTTTGTATGTGCCAGACAGTAAATTTCATCAGAGGAACAGACATTATGAACAGTCTCAGACATGCAACTCACTGCAACCACTCACGTTACTGTAGTAAACACTGATGGAGCTTCAGAAGAGGATCATGATGCTAAAAAAAGCAAAATGATGAAACATTCAGGACAACAGAAAATTTCATATTTCATCACAATCACATGAGAACATACACTTGTGCTACCAAAAATCATCATTCTGTTTTTTGTAACCAAAAATATTTTATAGTTTTGCTGTTTGCCAAATTGTGTCAATTTATAATTATGTTGGTATTTAATTTATTGAATTGTTTTTTTTTTTTTATACAGTTATTAGTAATTAAATAATTATGTATTTTGGAATGCAGTAGAGAGCTTTTACACTACTGGTCATCAGTCATACATGTGACTTTGTAAAATTAAAAGTATAATGCAGAAAAGTTTGAAGATGTAACATTCAAGCAAAAAAGAACAATAATGGACAACCAGGTGAATGACAATGATGCTCGTCTGCTTTAAAGTTTTGATTCTTCTTTGGGTGATTTGAACAACTGACAAAAAAAAAAATTATCCGCTCTTGGCTGAACTACATTAAAAATATGGCTGGAATTGTTCATACCCGTCCACTCCTTTTACTTCATTTCCATTTCTGAAAAGCTTTGGTTTTAATGGTTGGTTGCAGAGACAGTATATTGTATAGAGGCTTAACAATGAAGCTGTAACCAAAAAAAGAAGAAAAAAATACAAAAAAAGTCAACGAAGAGACAAAGAAATGAGTTATGCCTTTGCTCATCTTTTCAATGCTGGACCAAAGCTCAATAGTATTATGCACATTGTACAGAAAAATGGCTAAATGTTACTGACAATCTTGAAATATTTAACTGTTTGAAGAAAAAGGATGAAATTAAGTATATCATAAAGATTACCTCATGACTGTCCTGGTACGTAGTGAGCAACGTCATACGACACTCGTTTTTTCAGAAGGAAAGAAAAACAACAAAGAATCTTGTGGAAATTTGTGTATATGTGTGTATAAATAGTTTTCACCAATCATGGTAGTTTCCCAAAGTGCAAACAGGAGGCTACCAGTTATGTTTGGCTTTTCATGCTGTGGTTTCCAGGGTCACATGTATAGACCATTTTGAGCATCGTTGTAACATGTTTTTGTTTGTTTGTTTGTTTGTATGTTTGTCCCCTCCTTTTGCTGTGTGAGGAACACTGATGAGTTTTATTGCCTGGAATTGCCCTATGTAATAGGGAACAAAGAGAGCTTTGCGACCGAACTCAATTGTCTTGGACTTAAAAGATTTCTAGAAACACACACATGCACACTTACAGTTAACACTCACACTTGCACACACAGAAACACACACACACAGATCCACAAAATGACAAGTCAGAAAAGTTGACCATTGTAACTCTCCACACCTCGAAACCAAAGCTGATAAAACCTGCTAAGGTTGCTTTAAATTTTATAGACTGAAAACTGTACGTAATATATAGAGCAATATATGTTTGGTCAGTTAAGCTGCACTTTGTGTATTCCTTAACAGCTTCAAATCTGTTACATTTATTTGTACCATAATTAATAATAAACAATGGTTTGAGATGAATGTGTTGCTTCTTTTGGACTTTTTTTTGGACATTTGAGAATCTTTGAGAAACAATGCCGTGCACTGTGAATGTGTTATTTGGTAAAATCCGGCTTACCGTCAACCTGATATCAAAACTTTTGGAACTGGAACTTTTTTATCCTATTGTTTCATATGTTTAATTTTATTAAAGATGATTCATTGTGCCATATCATTTAAAATCATACTTGAATGTAGACTAGTGTCCAGATCACACTACCCAATCAAGTGACAGATAAAACACATTCAGTCCATTATTGTCCTGCTTCAGTTGGAAATATGTCATGTTTTAGAGTTAAACACACTGATTTACAATTTACACTGACTTTAACCCTCTGGAGTCTGGTGCAGTCTGGCATGCCTTGACTTTTTACAGATAACACCTATCTAAAATTATTTTTTTGTTCTTTGTTCAGGTGCAGCAATCTTTGTTATAAAGGCAAAATGGGTATTTGCACACATACTTGGGCCGGTAATCCTCCATTGGAACGTCTGGAATTACCATTTTGTTATCATATAAATGATAGATTGCATGAGTGGCTGGGAAAAAAAAGCACAGCTGTCTGACTTTCACTTCTTAATTATGCTTCTCTCACAAGAATCTAAAATATATTTTGATTCAAGCTATATATATTTAAAAAGTAGATCCTTTAAAATTTCAGGGGTATGTTTAGTTTTGGCGGCACGGTGGCTTAGTGGTTAGCACGTTCGCCTCTCAGCGCTGTGGTCTTGGGTTCGAGTCCACATCTGAGCGGAGTTTCCATGTTCTCCCCGTGTCTGCGTGGGTTTCCTCCGGGGTCTCCGGTTTCCTCCCACAGTCCAAAAACATGGAGGTCAGGTGGATTGGCTACTCTAAATTGTCCGTAAGTGTGTGTGTGTGTGTGTGTGTGTGTGTGTGTGCGCATATGTGTACACCCAGTGATGGATTGGCGCCCTGTCCTGGGCTTGGTTGAATAGTGTAATGCCCTGCCCTGCGCCCAGTGAAGGGGTAGGGGACTAACCGCAACCCTGATATGGATTAAGCGGGTGGGATAATGAATGAATGAATGAATGTTTAGTTTTGTTTTTAGAATAGAATCTCATTGAGTTTTATAAGTGATTTTGAGGAATTTTGTTAATATAATAATACCACCGGCTCCAGAGGGTTAAATAAAATTCTAAACACGTAAGTTAAGACTTTATAATGTCAGTGTTGAAAATCCACATTGTGGAACTCCAGGATGGTATTCCAAAAGTTAGGATTTCTCAATTAGCCAGATAACCTCTTGATCAGTATAAGCAGATGTAAGGAGCATTGCTACTGGACATTCTTCAGCTTTTGGCTCAAGTTATCCAGCTTACTCTAATATCATCTTTTGTGTAATACCCCTCTGGTCTCTCACAACCTATAACTGTCACTGTGTTCACTGTTAAATTGACACATTTATCTGCTTTTCTCATTTTTTAAGCTAACAGCAGGAATACAGGAAGATGTTTTGAGATGGGGCAGTGAAAGTTTAAATGATGTCATACAAAGTAATATTTATTAGGATATATCTTTAAAATATTTTGCACCAATTTCAATATGTTATGTTATAATTTGACATGAGACAGCATATATATATATA
>BRDA01006224.1:10488-21183 GCA_036984385.1 Crenuchus spilurus
GGGATTTGTTGACACTGTGAAATTTTGAATCAACATATTTCTCTTTTAAAATGTTACATTTACTCAGATTAAACTTTTGATCTGTCATCTATGTTACAAATAAAATATTGACATTTACCATCTCCACATCATTGCATTCAGTTTTTATTCACAATTTGTTTAGTGTCCCAACTTTTTTGGAATCCGGTTTGTACATTTATAGTGTTCAGCAGTAAAGTGTAAATGTGTTATCATATTACAAATCATATAACATATTTTCTGAAGGCTTATTTTCCTAAAAAAATCAACATTTTGTATTTATTTCATGTAGTTACTGTATAAAAACACTATATATACTCTATAACACTAAGATTTGACTAAATATAGTAACTTTAACTAAATATAAAAGTCTTCAGTTTCACCACTGTTTTGAGAGGCAAATATCTTTGCTGATCGAATATGTTTTGGTTAAGCGGGGGGAAGTGTTGTTTTAAAACTGGTGTCCGTGTGTACTTTAGAGGGATCTGAGCAGTCAGGTGAAGTGGACACCAGCGAAGAGAATGAGGATGTAGAGTTTTTTGATGCGATGGAGGATTCGACCGCTTTCATCACAGTGCCAGCATCCAACCACACACAGCACAGGTGACTTTCTCTAGCACAGCCATGGTACTGCCATGCACAAGATATGGAAAAAAGTATTGGGACACCTGCGTATTAAAAACTGTTGATCCTGCTTTTGTTAGAGTAACTGTTCCTGCTATCCAGGGAAGACTTTACTATGTTTTGAAACACTTATGTGAGTGTAAGGATGTTGGGTGATCACTACCACCCCTCATCCCCAACTCCTCCAACTCATCCCAAAAGTACAGAGAACATAGTTCCACTGCTCCACTTTAGTCATCTTACCAGTAGGTTCATGTTTAGTTCTATTCTATTCCAGTACTTCTCTACAGGAACTAGACAAGTTGTGTGTGTGTTTGTACATCTGTGTCAGCTAAACCTAGCAGAATGCACTAGAAGGGGTGTCTACAGACTTATACATACTGTATGGTAAAGATCCACAATTATTTTTTTTATTAAACATGTTTTTGTAGTATTTAATATTTTAAAATGTTACATTTAAAACATGCCATCCACTTCCCATTCTATTCTGTTCATATAAGCTGAATAAACAGCCCATTTTTAATAATTTGTTTTTGTGATGTTTACATATCTGCAGGAGCATCGTACTGGGTTGAAAAATGGGACTGAGTTACCAGGGCCCCAATTGGAGGGAGGCCCTTGAGGAGTCTGTAATTTTATTTTCCTTTAAATATTAAAGGAAATAATAGTTAGTAATGGGGGTGGCAGTGCTGGGCACGGCTTGTGCATAGGGCCAGGTACTATGCCCCTGCATATCTGTATATTCAACTTGCTACAGTTTAGCTCCTCCCATTTCTTCTGAAGTTATAAGGAGCATTTCAGCTGCTTTTTGCATGAGGTATAGTACAGGATAGTCAGTCAGAACACAGGTCATTTACATATATCAGACAGCCTGTTTAATTCTAAGAGATAAATAACTGAGTTCTTATACCATTCTTGGTGTAACTTTCTGTTTCAGACACATAGGTGGAGGTGTTAACCAGACTATGATGGGGACTTTGCCCAATGACTGGGGTCAAGAGGACAATGTAAGTTTAGTCTACATTTAATATGGTGGACATGTCAGATCAGATAATAATTGACAGTGGTGTCTGTTAAGCTGTGATCACTACAGAATTACTTTGAGGTCCTCATGAACAAAATGTTCTCCTGAGAACAAAAAAAAAAACGTATAAAAGCCTACAACTGACACCATACAGTTGTTATTCCACTTATTTTATCTGTTATTGTAATTTATTCAATTTATTGTATTTTATTTTTGTATTTCAACTTTTATTTTTAGCCATTATTTGTTAAAAAATGACTCCTGCTTTAATTGGCTTTATTCTTTTACTCATTTCACACACATACACACACAGACTTGTGCACTTAATTTTATTTTCATTTTAACCATGTTTGTTTTAAAAATGGATAAATTATTGGCTTTATCCTTTTATTTATTCAACCTACAGTGCTTTATGCATTTTGTGGCCCATTGCAATTGGGGTTTTTATTTTATCTGTTGTTTTTGAAAACATGTTGAGCTGTATTTACTGTATGAAAGGTTCTATATAAATACAGATTGGGACAGGGCATGTCTACCATTATGTAGCATCACCTATTTTTTAAATAAAAGTCTAAAATAAACAGACCGGTATTGAGGAGAGCAACTGCTGGAGTTTTGGGAGAGGAATGTTGTCCTGTTCTTGTCTGATGTATCATTCCAGCTGACCAACAGTCCTGGGTCTTCTTTGCTGGGGAAAAAGACAGAGATAGAAATAGTTCTGATTGGGTTTATTGTAAGGGAATATGAAGCTTATCAGAGTGTGACTAATGACATTTACATTTACAGCATTTGGCAGATGCTTTTATTCAGAGCGACATACAACGCTATGAGTGTGCATGCGTGGAGAGTGCATGCTGCCTGTTACAGCTCTCCTGATTATGTTTACACTTTTTATCATCTTTTTTCTTAATCTTTATTTATTTTTCTCCTACTTTAACACGCAACTTGGTGAAGGTGTGCTTTCTCAAAACATACTACTTGAGAGAGTTTTGGTTGGTTTTTTTTCCAACGTGGAAATGTTTATTTCATCACTCAGGTCTGCCGATGCGCTCCACGCTCCCTTTCTTTACATTTGGGATCAGCTGATCGCACTGAAGCCGGACAGCATGGCTACAATGACGCTGATACCTGACGAGCTAAGGAGAAGAACACACAGAGGCTGTAGGAGTGGAACAAATCAGTGAAAAAGGAAAGCCAGAGAGAGACACAGGAAGCTTATGAGAAAAAAAAGCATATAAGTTGGGTCTCCCCTCTGTCGTCATGGGCAACATGTGCTCGCTGGTGAACAAGACGGATGAGCTAACTGCGCTGGTCAGGAGTCAGAGGGAGTACTGGGAGTGTAGTTTAATGTGCTTTACTGAAACATGGCTACACCCGGACATTCCTGATGACCATTGATGGGTTTCAGACTGTTCGTGCGGACCGGAGCTACAAAGAGAGCGGTAAGCGCAAAGGAGGGGGCGTCGCTGTGCTTATCAATAGCTGCTGGTGTAATCCCGGCCATATCACCATCAAAGAACGTGTCTGCTGTCTGGACATTGAACTGTTGGCTGTTGGTCTCAGATCATACTATTTACCACACGAGTTTTCTCATGTTTTGGCTGTGGCTGTGTATGTTCCACCTTCTGCAAACCCAACATCAGCGTGTGACGTCATCCACTCAACCGTCGCACGTCTCCAAACCCAACACCCGAGTGCCTTTATCATTATATCTGGTGACTTCAACCACGTCACTATGGACAAAGCACTTTCAAACTTTAAACAGTATGTGGACTGTGCTACCAGAGAGAATAGGACACTGGACCTGCTGTATGCTAACATTAAGGATGCATACAGCTGCTCCCCCCTCTGGGTAGGTCTGACCACAACCTGGTTCACCTCAGCTCAAAGTATGTGCTTTTAGTGAAGAGTCAGTCTGTGACAAAAAGGACAGTGAGGAGATGGTCAGAGTAGAATGATGACGCACTGAAGTTCTTCTTTGAGACCACAGACTGGATGACACTCTGTGATCCACATGGAGACGACATTGATGGGCTCACAGGGTGCATTACAGACTACATTAACTTCTGTGTGGACTCCATTGTCCCTACCAGGACAGTAAAATGTTACCCAAACAACAAGTCATGGGTAACAAAGGACATTAAAACCCTCCTCAACAACAAGAAGAGGGCTTTTAGGACTGGAGACAGGGAGGGGGTGAGAACGATTCAGAGGGAGCCATCAGGGAGGCGAAAGAGAATTACAGGAGGAAGCTGGAGTGGAAACTCCAGCAGAATAATACCAGAGAGCTCTGGAGTGGGATGAAAGCCATCACAGGCTTCAGGTCCAGCAGCAACAGAGGTGTTGAAGGCAGCATGGACAGGGCAAACGAGTTTAACTTGTTCAACAGATTTGACACTGCAGGCTCTGTCCACCCCCTTCTGAAATCTGCTGCTGCTGGCTCAGACCACTCTACTGCTCACACCCTCCATTATGACCCTAATGGCCTACCCCTCTCTCTGATTGAATCTCTGATGACTCTGCAGTAGTTGGATGTATCAGCAGGGGTGATGAGGAGGAGTACAGGACGCCGGTGGAGGACTTTGTCACATGATGCGAGCTGAACCATCTGCAGCTCAATGTGACAAAGACAAAGGAACTGGTTGTAGACCTGAGGAGGGACAAGGCACAGGTGTCCCCTATTTCCATCAGGGGGGTCAGTGTGGACACCGTGGAGGACTACAAATATCTTGGAGTACACATTGACTATGAACTATTGACATAAACTGGACTGGGCTAAGAACACGGACGCTCGATACAAAAAGGGCCAAAGTCGTCTCTATTTTCTGAGGTGCCTGAGGTCTTTTAACATCTGTAGAACCATGCTAAAGGTCTCTGTG
Source organism: Crenuchus spilurus (assembly GCA_036984385.1). Classification (NCBI taxonomy): domain Eukaryota; kingdom Metazoa; phylum Chordata; class Actinopteri; order Characiformes; family Crenuchidae; genus Crenuchus; species Crenuchus spilurus. Next base: position 15,034 of record BRDA01006224.1, read on the forward strand.
AGTCTGTGGTGGCGAGTGCGAATGCTGTTGCATGCTGGAGCAGCAGATTGAGGTTGGCTGATGCAAACAGACTGAATAAACTGATCCGCAGGGCTGGTGATGTGGTTGTTGTTGAGTTGGTCTCTCTGTCGATAGTAACAGAGAGGAGGATGCTCTCTAAGCTGCAAGGCCATTATGGACAATGTCTCTCATCCACTCTACAGCATACTGGAGAGACACAGGAGCACATTCAGTGCTAGACTCATTCCCCCAAAATTCACCACAGAGCGTCACAGGAGGTTATTCTTACCTGTGGCCATCAAATTCTATAACTCCTCCCTCAACAAGTGATCCTGTGGTTTCACTTAATCCAGGTTCATTATCTTCACAGACACTGTTACTATTTATATCATAAGTCACATACATTCCCACAACAACATGCAAATGTATATATACTACTTCACTGATCTCTGTACTGATGTAAATAAGTGTGTTATAATTAGTGTTTTATTATTATTTTTATTCTTTATTCTCTTATTCTCTATAATATATTCTTCTATTCTGTTTATTCTTATTCTGTTATACTAATGAAGAACTGTAACTATCTGCAATTTCCCTCTGGGATCAATAAAGTATTTCTGATTCTGATTCTGAACAGTGCTTTGATTCCAATAAGACAATAATCTCTGCTAGTAGAGACAGGTTAGAGTCCAAACAACTCTTAGTACAGACACTGTTAGAGCAACCATTACTACTACCTTAGAAGGAAGAAAAGGTACACAATTAAGCACAATATAAGAGCATAACGCATTACAACAAGAGATTTAAACTAGTGCTAGCTTAAGCTAGCGAAGAGATCTCTCCACAAGGAGATGGGTCATCAGTTTGTGTTTGAAGACAGTGAGGGACTCTGCTGTCCGAACAGCCAGTGGGAGTTCATTCGACCACTTTGGAGCAAGGACAGAGATGAGTCGAGATGTTAGTCTTCCATATGTTTTGAAGGATGGTGTGTCGAGCCAAGCCGTACTGGAAGCTCTGAGGGTCCAAGGTGCAACTTGAGACTTGAACATTGCCATTAGGTAGAGAGGGGCTGGTCGAATGTTGAAGAGGAGGAACCTGCACGACTGTGCTATGTTTGCAATGTGAGCAGAAAATGATATCTGGTCTTCAAGAATTACACCACGGTTTCTTGCTTCTTGAGACGGTACGATGATGGAGTTCTTAAACAGGACAGGAAGTTCAAGATGCAGACTAGTTGTTCCAGGAATGAATAGAAGCTCACTCTTGCTAGGGTTAAGCTACAGGTGGTGGGTTGTCATCCATGTGAAGATGTCTGCCAAACATGGTGAAATGCAGCTGGATACCTGAGTGTCAGAAGGAGGGAAGGAAAGCATTAGTTGAGTGTCATCAGCATAACAGTGGTATTAGAATCCATGAGAAGAAATTGCTTCACCAAGAGAATGAGTGTAAAGTGAGAAAAGAAGAGGACCCAGTACTGAGCCTTGTGGGACACCACTGAGAGCCTGCAAGGAGTGGATGTGGACCCACTCCATGTTACCTGGTAGGACCTTCCCTCTAAGTATGATCTGAACCACTTCTACGCAGAGTCAATGATCCCAAAGTTGGAGAGCATTGACAGGAGGATCTCATGGTTGACCATGTTGAAGGCTGCAGAGAGGTCCAGGTCCAGCCCACTTTAAGTTCAAGTACATAAAAAGTAAACTGAAAGGATACTCTATAACTAGAGTAAAATTATAAAATGATAGAGTATCCTTCCAGTTTACTTTTTATGTACTTGAACTTAAAGCGGGCCAATTTAGTCCCAAGTAAGTATACTTGTAGTGTACTTGCTAAATAAAAGTACACTTGGGGAAACACTTTTATTATACTTATGTATACTTAATAACATGTACTCGACGTATACCTTTTTTGGTAAGGGATGGTTTTAATGAATTGGCTGTAACGCGGTGCTTTGACTGACTCAAATCAAACTAAACACTTCATGTAGGACACAAGTTCAAACAATTCTTGGCAAAATTGGTCACCTTTATAGGTTGATACAATAGTAAAAACAATGCTTATGCATGTGACAGTGGAGCATATTAAGGTGTTCACATTAGACTGTACACTTGTAAAGTATTTCTTCTGAATAAAATGATTGTAAAGCTTTATGTACCAAGGACAAAGGTACTTGACCTTTTGATGCCATGAAATCCTTAGTATTAGACCATATTTTTGCGAATTAAACTATTATATGCTTAATTTTGCGAGGAACCCCTAAATTAGCGCTGGCAGCTATATTTTTTTATTTGTTTTTTAAACTTTGTTTTACTCTCAGTTTAAATAATGGAGCAGGCACGGAATTCAATTTTTTAATTGCTCTGTAAATGACTGCTCTACACCTGTAATTGGTTTTTGCTCTTGGTATTTCAAAGTATTTTTTGTTGAATATGTTGTAGTATTAGTTTATCTCTCTTTTATCTGTTTTAATTGACCATAAATGGACACTGGATAATTTAGCTCATTAATATTCTTTGAGTCGCACCAGATTTGCCCTTCACCTGTCTTCCACCCTTAGCCACTTTAGTTCATTATGCATTTTATTTATCCTGGTTCTCTATGTGCATTGTAAAGTCATAGCAACCACCATGGATACCTTAGCAACCACCAGGGATACCATAGCAACACCTTAGCAACCACTTAGTAACACCATAGCAACCACCACAGATACTACATCATCACCTTAAAACCATCTGGGATACCTTAGCATGTGAGCCATGTTAGCTGCACAACATCCTGTGTTTCCTTCAGGAAATGCACTTTTCTAGTTAAATATTATTGTTCTTAATCTGCACATGTCTGCCATCTCTCACTCTGTGTTTGATCCTGACAGTCAGCATCCAATAGTGACTGTAAGCCTTCTTCAACATGCTTCTCTGAATTTTTTGATGATATTATGTACTGTAGATGGTGGGATATTCAAAGTCTGCAATTTTTCATCAAAGAACATTTTTATTAAAGATTGTTCCACAATTTTTGAATAAAATTGAGGAACATTTGCTGATCATTGCTTATGAGAGTCTGCCTCTAAAATGTTCTTTACTGTATATATCCAGCCATGTTACTTAGTTGCAACTTGCTCCTCTAGCTGTTTTAGTACCACTTACTTTTCATGCCTTTTGTGGCCCATGTCAAACTTTTTTTTAAATGGAGTGCTGCCATCAACTTTTAAATGATTTTTTTTCAAGAAATTATTAAGTGTCTCACTTTACACATCTGATGTGTGCTGTGTTCTATTGTGAATAAAATATGGGTCAATGAAATTTGGACATCATTGCATTCTGTTTTTATTTACATTTTAGACAGCATCCCAACTTTTTTGGAATTGGTGTTGTACTTTTTAGTGACATTTTGTGGCAGCAAACTTCTAGTACAGCACACACACACCTGCATATAAAACTGCCCTACAGCCAAAATAACAATAATGAATGATATGTTTGCAAGTTCATTTTATTCTTGGTGGATTCAAACTGTGCTCCTTAGTTACTGATCTATACTACAGATGTGAAGTATTTCTCTGATGTTGCTGGTGTATTTCTGTGTATTTTTCAGGACACATCAGGCTCGTATGTCCTGCAGCAGAGGAGAGGCAGACGCAGCCGTATTCCAGACAAACCAAACTACTCTCTAAACCTGTGGAGCATCATGAAGAACTGCATCGGCAAAGAGCTCTCCAAAATCCCTGTGCCTGTACGATACCTGTGTGTGTGTGTGTGTGTGTGTGTGTGTATGTGTGTGTGTTTAAATGTAGGGCTGTAGAACAATAATGTGGGGCCTCAGATTAACTGTCATGGGCCTGTCCTGTCTGTATCAAGAGGCTCTTAGCACATTAAATTAACCATGAAAGATATTTTCTGTGGACAGATACAAGACCTTAAGACACCGACAAGTATGTTAATTGTATTTATTAATATTAATATTTTTTTGCTAGTATATTGTGAGGATGGAGACCCAGACATGGTAATGGAATCCATAATAAGGTGCTTTATTGAACCACTCAAACTTGGAGAGCAGGAGAACCAGACTCTGGCCTTTTAGGTTAACTATATTTAATGGCAGTAACTAAGAGCACCACAAGGGGGAACCCACTCTCTCCTCTCTCTCCCCTCCACTCCCTCCCCTCCCCTTACTGCTGGCAATACGGACCAAGCTACTGCTTCGCTTGTATAAGGACTGGATAGCCCTTAGCAAAGAGCCCTGTACCCCATACTCGTGGAGCACCCCCCACAGGATACCTCAATGGGCACAGTCGGATGCCTTCTCCAAATACACAAAACACAGACTCTCTTCTCAAGTGAATAGACTTTAACAGGAAGGATGACACTTGTGATCCCTCTAAAGCTGGAACACACCCTCCAGTCCATTTTTTAAAATTTCTTAAAAATGTGACTACCAACATAATTTTCATTTTCTATTATTTAATCTGCCATATTTAGCCATATTTCTTCTGACTGAGCCTAAAGTTCATTAATAGGTCCCTTCAGTGACACTGATGTGGTGGTGGTGTGTTAGTGTGTGAGCTGCTGGAGATGTTAAACACTGTGTCACTCACTGTTCACTCTATTAGACACACCTCTTGTAGATGTAAAGTCAGAGACAGCAGCTCAGCACAGTGTGTGTTGGTCCTCTAGTCCTTCACTGGTGACACTGTTGACTGTTTGGTCACTATTGTCACTCCAGTAACACTGGACACTGAGGTGTTTAAAAACATCAGCAGCTCTAACACACCACCACCACATCAGTGTCACTGAGAATGATCCACCTGCTCTGTGGGGTCCTGATCACTGAATAATAACTACAGAGAAACAGATGGACTACAGTCTGTAATTGTAGAACTACACAGTGCTCCTGTCTGATCTGTGGACCTCAAATGGACACTGAATGTACCTAATAAAATGGCTAGTCAGTGTATATGGATCATTAGCTGAAAGTGTCTTATGTGAATCAGCTAACACATTTTAAAAGGTTGTATGTGTGTGTCCTGGTCCTCCAGGTGAACTTTAATGAGCCGTTGTCCATGCTGCAGCGTCTGACGGAGGATTTAGAGTACAGTGAGCTGCTGGACCGAGCTGCCCGCTGTGGGTGTGCTCTGGAGCAGATGTGTTTAGTGGCTGCATTCTCTGTTTCGTCTTACTCAACCACTGTCCACAGAACTGGAAAACCCTTCAATCCCCTGCTCGGGGAAACGTATGAGCTGGACCGACTGGAAGAGAGCGGATACCGGTCCATTTGTGAACAGGTTCGTACAGAAAACAACCAGATAAGATCCTTACAGTGGAGTCCAGATACAATCTGTTAAACACAAGAATTACTGACTTTATTCTGATTCAGACACATGAACACATTTCGGTGGGCTCCCAGGTTAATTTCTTATTTATCAGCTGCTACTGTGTGATTATACACTATGACTCTGATGGTTTTTAATTGCCCTATATAACCTGACAATATTTTTTTTCATTTACTTTATTAGCATATTGGACCCAAGATACACACAAAAAACTGATCTGAAAAATACTGTTTTTACTATAAAAATACAAATATGCTCACTGGAGGATTTTAAAAACTGAAAATTACAATTCAGTTTGCAATGCCAGCCACATCTCCTTTTGAATCCTTTTATGTACATGTAGGCAGTTGCTATTGTGTTAGCCAGAGTGCAGATGTGATTAAGGCCTGCAGAGAAAGGACTGATTTATTCAGGTGGAGTGGATTAATGATATTCAATAATATCAGAAAATAAAAGTTTAAAAAGTCATTAATCTTATCTCAGACAGACACAGTGGACTCAGCTGATCTCACACTGAGACAAGACTGAGTCCAAATGAGGTTGAGACTGACATGAGACTAAGACCACACATTTATTCTCTCCATTACAACACTAACTTCAAGCCACTGCTGTGTAAACCCACCCTAACACTGTGTCCTCAGACCAAATGTCACAAGAGCAACAACAGCAGTAACAGTAACTCCTGTTATAATCAGTGATGCTGTCTACACTGGAATTTTACAGGATTTCAACAAAATTTAGAGTCGAGAACACTGTAAACCAGACTCCTGTGTCACAATCCCACCCAAATGTGTCGTCACCGAACTTCAATCACAACATTACCT